>JBBIGC010000007.1:21684228-21695123 GCA_037576955.1 Lepidarchus adonis | reverse complement strand
CTTCTAAGACATAGAAAACAGTGTAAGTGCTACAACAGTGCGTATAAGTGCCACAACATTTCCACCTGAAAGAGAAATCATCAACAAAAGACTGGAGAGACTAAATTGACCTTCATCAAAAACAACCTGCACCGAACCTAACAGGCACAAAAAATCAAAAGCCCCAAAACTTGTAAACACAGAGCTTTGGCTCCAGCTCCAGCAGTTTGCTGGCTGTACACGACTCATTTCCTCTTGCATTGGATTGGGATTCTTCTTGTTAAAACAAAGGAATTCCCACCAAGCTAGAGGAATGCTTCTCACAGGGGTGTGTGAGTGATGCACTTCATTGTGTGAATGGTTTCAGTGCATTATCTCTCTGTAGAGACCCTCGGGATAATAGAACGATGACATTATACCAACCTCGGCAAAAGCTCTGCTCTGGAAGAAAATGAAAGGTAATTGCTGTCCCTTATTACATCCCAATTAGAGCTTAGAAAGGAGCAAAAGAACTCTTAATCTGAAGTTTGAAGGAACAAAATTCTACAGTATAAAGACTATGTGCTAAACGAACAGCCATATGTTATAGATAATTACAACACAGAGAGCTTCCAGATGTTGACCTTTGCTGAAATAACAATGATTAAATTCAGAAAAGTTGACCTTTTAGTCTGAATTCTATTCTTAGTTATAGTTATATTACAGTTAGCCAGTGGTGAGCCCAGGAGAGTTAGCCCTTTAGTTTGTTAAGAGATAAGAACCAAGGGAAATGCTTGTGCTGGTTACATGCTTAGTGCAACAAAGACAGAAACAGAAGCAGAATTTAAAACATACCAATAAAGTCCAGTTAATACAATAATATAATAAAAAAAGGGCAAGATAGTGATAGAAACAGTGTAAAAATAAGATTATGAATATGTAAAAAATATACACTGCTAAAAAAAATAAAGGGAACACAATGTAACTCCAAGTCAATCACACTTGTTTGAAGTACTGTCCACTTAGAAAGCAAAACTGATTGACAATCAATGTCATATGCTGTTGTGCAAATGGAATAGACAACAGGTGGAAATTATAGGCAGTTAGCAAGGAGGAGACCACAGACCACTTCTCAGTTCCTCTGTTTTCTGGCTGATGTTTTGGTCACTTTTGAATGCTGGCGGTGCTTTCGCTCTAGTGGTAGCATGATAAATAGTCTACAACCCACACAAGTGGCTCAGGCAGTGCAGCTCATCTAGACCTGAATTCAATTGAGCACATCTGGGACATCATGTCTCGCTCCATCCACCAACGCCACGTTGCACCACAGACTGTCCAGGAGTTGGTGAATGCTTTAGTCAGGAGACCATCTGTCACCTCATTTGGAGAATTCCCAGGCATTGTAGGGAGGTTATACAGGCACGTGGAGGCCACACACACTACTGAGCCTTATTTTGACTGATTTAATCATTTTGATTTAAGGACATTACATCAAAGTTGGATCAGCCTGTGGTGTGTGACTCCAAATCCAGACTTCCACGAGTTGATACATTTGATTTCCATTGATCATTTTTGGGCGATTTGGTTGTCAGCACATTCTATGTGAAAAACTATGTAAAGAACAAAGTATTTAATAAGAATATTTCCTTCATTCAGATCTAGGATTTCTTATTTTTGTGTTCCCTTTATTTTTTAAGCAGTGTAGTTACTTAAATATGTACAATATATGTACAATAAAACAGTTCAGAGCGACTCAGTGTCTACACTGTCAGTGGGGGAAGTTCCAACTGCCATCATTGCCACAACCTATAAGCAGACATTCTGTGCAATTTGATTGCTAATTTGTTGGCCTAATTAAACTGAATGTGTAGTGAGAACAATTTTGGCAAAGCTGTTCCTTTCTAATCACTGAGAAATTGGTTTTATTCCTCAAATTCAGTCTCAGACATACGATTCTGTACCTAAACTCTCCATCACTTGCTTCTGTGTGAAGGTAAGATGAAAGTAGAGCTCATGAAATATTCATGAGCTTAATATTAATTAGATTTATCAGCCATTTTGAAGGTTTGTAGCCATTTTAGTTTTTTCTTTTTATCTAACCCAACCAAAACCATATTGTATGCATTTAAAATGGAATAAATTTATAAGTTTACATGTATATTTATATATTTCTACGTATTAGTCCAGCATGAGAGGTGGCCAGGAAGGAAGTTGTGAAAAGTCAACTACTCTTTGTAATCAGAAGTAGCTGTGGGACAAAATGCTTGGGGTTAGGCAAAAAAAAGGAACAGCAGCCAGCCAAAAGGATTTACAGTTCAGCAAAGGCAGGAAGCTTCACAAGCAAGCAGAGCTATTGTCAGAAAGTAATTCCATTTCATGAATAAGCGCTTGACTGCTTACAGTGACAGCCTAGTCTTCAGCCTGTCTTTCCTGGCATCTCTGCTTGCGCCAAACACTGACAGAATGTCATTTCCACGTTCACAAATGCTGCAGCAAAAGCACACATTTTCTCTCTTTCTCTCCCACTCCTTTTCCCCCACTCAAAGAACCAAATCTGCACCACACTGATGGAGGTTTAAATCAAACATAAATAGTAGAAAAGGGAAATGATGGAAAGTTCCTGTTAGTAACTGAATATCCATCAGAAGAAAAACCTTCTAGTTTACATTAAGATCACTCGCAGTCTATACTGAAGGCCTGTTTTGTTGAGGGAACAATAATGCACATGCAATTAATGTGAAACTTTATTTAAAATTGTGATTTTTAATCTTTAATCTTGAATTTTACATGGGTTTCCTCCGGATGCTCCTGTTTCCTCCCACTTGACCCTGCCTTACCCAGCTCCCCCACGACCAGAAATGAAGGAATGATTTAATTTATTTACTCATCACATTCTGATAAAACAGTACGTCTAAATGCGCCAGCAAGAGAAATGCAAAACCAAGGAGAAAATATATCTCTGACCACTTTGCTACTTATTCTGTGCAAACATTTTCAGAAATTAGAGAGAACTGTATTCGTAAATGCAAACAGCCACAAACGCTACTGGTCTTTTTTGTCTACAAAAATAAAAAATATATTTTAGTGCTTATAGAGCTACTCCTCAAAGGTTATTAAATATGCTCTACAATATAGAGCAGAGAAACTCCATCCACTACCTTTGCGATGAGCATTTTGTTTTATCTAGAACTAACCGTCCAACATCAGCATATGACATCACTAATGCTCTTGTGGCCAAATGCAATAAAAACCTCATGGCATTGTTCCAATGTCTATTGCAAAGTCTTCTTTAAGGGGAGAGTCTATTACTACAGCAAAATGGGACAAACTCCTTGTTAATATGCCTTTTCTTTTTCTTTTTTTAAGAAATGGAGATTCTCCATTGCAAATAGTCCAGGACTAGGCCTAGCCCTGTCTGGGAAACTGGCCCGTTGTTTGTAATTTTGTGTCAAATCCTTTCAGGAAAAGGTCAGGTCACCAAACTGATTTCAAAGACTTAATTAGACAGAGAGAAAAAATACAGTTAAAGTTTGTGGAAAATCATAATCCCAAGAGAAAGAAAGAGGAAGCGTGTGAAAATCGGAGCCCACTGGTTGGTGTGTGTGTGGGATTTTTTATGAAGAGTTGATGAGTGGGTGTGTAACGGGCGTGTCAATGGGTGTGTAATGGGCGTGTCAATGGGTGTGTTCAGAGCCATGTGACACTAAGCACACTGACATATTTAAGTGGCGAATGCTTGATGTGCGAATGAGATTTGAGTGTTCTTTGTGTGTGTGTGTTTTTTCAAATAGTGTAAAACAAGACTTCTGCACGCTGTCTACTGCTAGCGCAACAACATTTTCGGAGATTAAAATTCCATTAGCATCTCCCACACTATGGCCATGTTGGTCACTCAGATGAATGTAGCGTTATGGCTTTTGTTTGAGCCCAGGAGACATGAGCTTATTTACGCTGGTCTTGCCTGATGCAGCAGAGAGAACTATTGTCCAAGGTTATTAATCTCCCGGTTTCTGGAGTGAGATGAGCAGCTAGTGATGAAAACAGACGCATTAATGTGGGTAAAAGCAGGCAGTGCAGCAGGCTGAGAGGAATGCAGCTCTAATCTTTCCCTAGCCAGGCCTAACTGTGCCTGACAGCTTGCTTTTTGTCCAAATGCAGACTGAGAGATGTGTAATGCATGAAGGAGCTACTGTATGTAGCAGCAGCCTCACTGCTCTGCGACTGCTGTTCTGAGCACCCTGCTTCGAGGAGCCCTAGCTGGCAGACAAGACAGACCAGGCACACACTGTGTGCATGCAGGTGGGCGTTTAGACGAGCATGTCCTGAGGTGAATTGAACATATTCAGTGTGAGTGACACAACTAAATAAAGAGGGGCTACACCATATAGAGACAGAAGTAAGTTAAAACTGCATAGAGGGACAGACAGATGTTTTCATATAGGAGACAGTTATATGTATATATGGATGTTATTTCATGAGTTGCAGTAGTCTAGACAGTGGTTAGTGTAGTGGATAACACATCTACTCTCAGCACAGCAGCCTGGGGTTTGATTTCTACATGCAAGCTGAAGACAATTTCAAAAATGGTACAGATAAATAAAAAACCCAAAAGGTGATGCTTTTGAATTATTACTGGGACAATTGAGAAAAACCCTATGCGACACATGGGGTTCACCATATATAATAAGAGGAAGCAATTGAGAAGTTCTAAGTCCAGTTCACCCACATGTAAGAACAAATAAGAACATAAAGAACCATAACAATAATCATATTTGCATATGAGAAAGGGAATACATTAAACTGATAAATAATGTTTAGATTATGTGAAGGTTTTTCACAAGTGTCTTCACACCCACACATTACTCCACATCTGCGGTGCTCAATACGTCGATCGCGATCTATCGGTCGATCGCGAAGGCATCACTAGTCGATTGCGGTGCCCTGCCTATCAAAATGAAATGCGCACGTGAGACCACGCAGTGAACACACGTGAACCACAAGCCACAGAAAACACTGCAGTACAGATGGAGCCAATCATCCATCCCACTGTGGCATTTGGAGTTGATTGACATACAGCACAACCAATCCAGCGTCATCGTGCGTAACAAGTGTCACCGCGCATGCTCGGTCAACCGCGTGCGCGAATGCAAATCTTCAGACAAGCAGTCACCTAGTTAGCGGCTAACGATTTATTTACTTCTAAAGAAAGGGAGTAAAAACGAGTGGAGGAGCTGGAGCAAGTAAGAAACCAAAACCAGACTGTTCATTAAAAAGTACAACACTGACTACACATCGAAAAGCGAGGGGATTATATCTGGACTTTGCAGCTCTGGCTGTTGGTCATAAATGTACAGCACTGCATTGAGCCAAACATGTTCATGCTGATATGCAAGGTAAACAATATATATTTTAAATATAAAGTATACTCTCTTTCTCTCTCTCTCTCTCTCTGAGAGAGAGAGCTTCTAATTTCTAAATTCTAGGTATTAAACAATTTAGTGTAAGTTCTTGAAAATACTTTCTAATTATTTAGAATTTTGAGAGTCTAACTACTTACATGGAATTAGGTTCTAAACAAGTATTAGGTGTTCACTGGGAAGTGTTTGGTACAACCTCCACTGTTTATACTGTGGAGCTAGTTTTGGAGTGGGAGTAAGTACCAAGATGGAGGAACTGAATTTTATTAAGCTGGTAAAAGGCATTGCAAAAATGGTACAGGAAAATGGTACAACAAAAATGGTATGTTTGGATAATTATACAGTGTTATTAGGTGCTGCAATCATATTTGCAGTTTCATTATTTTTTATTATATTTTAAGATGCGTTTGCGTCTAACTAGTGACATCACAATAAAACTGACCATGCTTGTACTGAATCCATTTTACACATTTTCCATAAATCATAAAGCAGTTATAACATGATTTAATGGGTCAGAACCTGTTAGGACAGGGGTGTCAAACTCAGGTCCTGGAGGGCCGGTGTCCAGCACATTTTGGTAGTTTCCCCTCCTCAAACACACTCACTCAGCCTGGCAATTAACAGGTGATTTGAACCAGGTGTGTCTGAACAGGGAAATCATCAAACTGTGTAGGACACTGGCCCTCCAGGACTGGAGTTTGACACCCCTGTGTTAGGAATTTCAGTGTAATTTAGCTAAATGTGGAACCCTCATTCTTAAAATTGCTTTGAAGTTTGTGGTACACTTCCCCAGTTATTATGCAGAATCTGTTTTACATTTCTTCTGGAACTTTCCAGTGATAAAAGCAATGTGACTGCTCACTCAAAGGTACAACATTGTCCTTAAAGTGCAATTGTGACCCTTAAATGAGTCTTAAAGCTACACTACATTCACATTGTCAAGATAAGATGAAATGATGAAAGACAAACCAGAGGAAAAATGAAATGATGAAAGACAATTGATTTCCTGACTGAGGGACTAGTTCTTCACTGAAACGCCTGTTACAATGTTGTTCACACATAGGTACATATAGCTCATGGGTGCAGCAGGCTCATCACAGGGACATTACTGCACCAGATTGTTTAATCTTAGTAGTTCAGTCATGTTCAGTCATTGGGCTTTGTGTGTTCACACCCTAACTCTGTGGAGTCTGAGGACGACTCTGTACCATTGCAGACAGTGAAAGAGCATTTAGTGGTTGTACAAGCGCAGATGTGTATGTGTGAGAGGCATTAGGATAGTCAGAGGTTTTAGCCTGTTCATTTGTGAAGGCAGTGCATGGAAATGTGTTGGCAGCAGAAGAAATGCAAATGTACAGTAAAAAAGTGTAGTAAAGCTGAAAAAAACGAAACAACAAAACATACAAACAACAATATATATTTGTTTTAAGCCAGAATCATCATTAGTGTCCTCACTCCCATTGCACTTACAGGTTAAGTGTGAATGTGCAGTCAAAAACCACAAGAAAACACTGCTATCTTTATCTGAGTGAGTTATCACACCGACAAAGGTACTGAGTGATCACTTGGGTAATGGCCCTCGTGTCACTGCGGTGGTGCACTCCAGGGTATGGCTCTGAAGTTGATTTGGGAACATTTTTTGCACCATATTCAATCCTAATTGTATATTTCTAAGCCTGTTTAATCTTTTCTAGATGATCCACATTTTAATGGATATGCTGTAAGTTCATGCCACTTTGTTATCATCACCAGAAGCACTGATCCAGTTGTCAGTTTGTTGCATTAAACTACTAAACCTTTCTATGAAGAAAATGTCTCCTTATTATTTCTTCAATTTCTTTCATTTTACACGATTAGTATGGAATGTGGGTGTTATTTTTTATTCTGTAATCATGACCTACGATAATTAGCTCTGAATGTTTCCTGTGTCATGATATGAGAAACAGTTTAGCCAGCTAGCACACTGTATGCATTTTTAACAGAATTTGCTCATGTGTGACATTGCATTTGGACTTATTTCAATCATTCAACCTCTGGGCTATTCTATAGTTATATGCTGGGACAGTTTACTGATTTACTGTGTGTGGCCATGCCTGTTACAGCTGCCCCATCCTCAGAGAACTGCCATTGCCCCCTGCCAGAAATCACCCCTCTAACCTCATGCTTCCAACACAACCTGTTCAGACTCTCACCCTGTGTACAGACATGTGAAACAGTTAGGACACCCCATTTAATATTTAATTCTGTATTAATAAATGTTTACATATCGACATCTAATCTTGTTTTTATTTATCTCTGGAACAGAAAGTTATTTAATTGCAGGTAAACAACAAAAATGAACCAAGACTTATTTATTATATAAAATATATGAACAAAAATGTGCATTCTAACTGAGGAAAATGTTAGGACACCATAATAGTTAGTTTTAACAGTCAGGAGCACACCAAACTAAATGTCTGAGGTTTAAATAGGGCAAACCTCCTTCAAAATGCTGAGTCTGATTTGAGCCATTTTAATTTGGAATAAAGGTGCGGTGTCCTAATTTTCTCCTCACCAGAAATCACATTTGACAATAATAACATTTTACAGAAGATTTTGAAAAGCATTTTCTTTCTTGAGTTGCTTGAATTAGTATTGGTGTTTTTACATATGGTGTTCTAATTTTTACACAAGACTGTATATACACTGATCAGCCATAACATTAAGACCACTGACAGGTGCAGTGAATAACACTGCACTAGTTGGTATGTTGTAGGCAGCAAGTAAACAGTGAGTCCTTAAAGTTCATATGCTAGAAGTACGAAAAACGGCCAAGCATAAGGATCTGAGTCACTTTTGACAAGGGCCTTTTTGTGACAACTAGACAACCAAAAATCAACCAAGGAAAGACAACTGGTGAATTGATGGCAGCGTCATGGGCACCCAAGGCTCATTGATGAATGTGTGGAGTAAGGGCTATCCTGTTTGGCCCAATCCCAAAGAGAAGCTCCTGTTACACAAAACCTTAATGCTGATTCTGATAGAAAGGTGCCACTACACCACAGTCAGAGCTGTATGAGCAGCATGAAGGGAACTTGCTCATGAAGTTATGACTGATTGGTGTACACCATGGTTTCTGTCTTATTCATTTTTGCAGCTACACTGCTGAACCTTAACCCAATGACTTCTCTGAAGTGTGAAGAAACCACAGGCCTAGTGCCTGTAAAACGTGTAACTCATCGCCATGTGCTGTCAGTGACAAAGCAGCTGTAACGTGTGGCTGGAATTGTAGAAACAAATACAAGTAAGTAGATGCAAATGTGGTTCAAGATTAAAAACAGTCCAAGTAGAACAAGCACAACCGGGGCAATCAAAAATACAATCCAAATGTAGTAAAACAGTCCAAAAACAGTAGCTAAAAACACAATACTGCTTAGTACCGTTCAGAAACATGCAGGAATGCTCAAGGCTTCACAATCTGAGGCCCTGCAGTTTCCCACTGTCTTAAAAAGACCTTTTGAGAAATACAGATAAATATAATTAGCTATAGTTCCATAAAGTACATGAAATAGACATTAGTACTGTTCACTTCAATGGAATTAAGCAGGTATAAGGAAACTGCTTTTTCATTTTGATGTAGTTTAGGAAAACTATGTTGGAGCTGGAAATAAAAATGGAAAGATTAACATACTGGTTCTGATCAGAGTAAAGTGATGTTTTCATTATTATTATATTTAGGAGCCCTGAAAAGAAGCGTTTTTATTATTTAATTTTCAGATCACTAATATTATAATCAATACAAAGACAGTGAACAGTACATTTTTGTCAGTGAGTTCTGCAGAGTCTGTCAGAGTTCTCCTCGTGTCCTCTGGAATAATCTGTAGGAATCATCAAATCCCTGGTTTGGGCTCAATCAGTGGTTAAATCAAGTGCTGCTACTGAGAGAGTTTCACATCCATGGGTGGAGGCTCTGAGGGCGAATCACCAAACCTGCTCTGGTCTAACAGCTCCCAATTACATATCAACTACTTTTAAAACATTTCTTTTTACCACTTTCTTTCTTTGATTGAATTTATTCTAATGATAACCAATTTACACAACTGCCCAAGACTTTTGCATAGCGGGAGCTCTGCTGAGCTTATGTAATCATTGATTTTGCATTATAATTCATTAATTTAATTTTAGGCCCGAGGCTCTGATCCAAAAAACACATCAGGAAAAACAGAAGACATGAAGTGTGAAGAGAAACACATTAAATCTAGATTCATGTTGGAAATGGAACCATGTGTTGGAGTTGAAATTGGATATCAGGGTCATGCTCTAGAATGGATTTTGATATATGGCATTCAGACTGGCCAGCTGCTGGGCTGAGTGCTGTGATGCACTCTGGGCCATTTCTTCATGTGGCAGTGATAAGAGGCCTCCTGTCAAAGATGTCAGACCTCTCTCACTGTACGGCTCGCGTGCATGTTTGATCAATGCGAGCCGGACGCATTTGAGAAGTCATCCATAACACATACGCCCCCTTACCCTTTCACATTCTGCCCTTTATCTGTCAGGGGTAAATTTGTTTACCTCAGAATGATGACATATCATTATTGACTACACTGTCTGCTCTCTTTGCAGCCATCACTGCGACAAAATCTTGACGGTGTTGTGGCGGAAGTACGTACACAGGAGGCCGGCTGTGCGTTACATAACCATCAGCTATATCCTGTGCAGTCCAGCACTCAAATTTACCCATGCACTTCTCTCTCAATCTTGTCAAGACAACCTGTTGCATTCATAGTCGTAAGGTTTGTGAGGCAGAACTAGATGCACAAATCAGTATGTGAAGGCTAGGCATTGTGTGCACAATTGCAATATGTTCCAGCAGCTCAGCCCATTAGAAAGCCTTTAATTTCTCACCACGGAGGGCTGTCTGATTCATGAGGCCTCCAGGAGCAATAAACCAGTGATTTATCCTCCACTAGCACAGTCGCAAATGGGAGAAGGAGAGGGAAGCTAATGATGCACCATTCCTGCCACTTAGCCAATGTTTTCCATCCAAATAAAGATGGATTCTGAAGAAATAGTCAGCATCTTTGTGTCCCTGTTTTTACCTTGAGCTTGTTGCCCATGTCTACAAATGGGCGTCCCTATAATAAAACCAAGGAATCAGGATGCACGTTGCTTTAGAGTATCCTTACTTTACTGCTAATGGTGATATAGCTCATTCTAGAAACGGGGTGATTTCAGTGTTAATTGGTGAATCTGGGCTCTACTCTCACTCTTAGCAACTGTAGTGTTGTTAGATCAGCTTTATGTGTAGAACATGGTTATACATTTCATACAGCCAAGTGTTTTCATACAAATATCTACATTATTCATACTCGACTGCAATGTCCTTGGTTTAGAGTATTCGGAAACTGTATTCGGAATTTGGTACTGATACAGTGGGTAACACATCACCAATGTTCTAAGTAGATTCAAGAGATTCAAGATCTTTATTTGTCACATACAGGTTATACAAGTATGACCAGCAGTGAAATGTAACCCAGT
>JBBIGC010000007.1:21657533-21673517 GCA_037576955.1 Lepidarchus adonis | reverse complement strand
TGTGTTATTACAACAATCAAAGCACACTTGTGTAATTACACAGGTCAAAATGTAACTTGATACACATGTGTAATTACTGTACTTCATGTGTAACACTGACTACTTCCTTAGTAGTTACACTGTAGTTACATACATTGTTAATGTGTAACTACACAGTAATTAGAGACACTTAATAAAAAGTGGGACCGAATAAATTATTACAATGAGAATAAGCTGTTAACAGTGAACACATGGGCAAGAATAAAATATGTTTATATCGACATATTAACAATACCGACGTCTGAATGGTTTGGAATATGTTTTTTGATATGAGCCCAATTTGAAGAAGTAAAAAGTGTTGTTTAATAATGCTTTAAAATCACTAAAAACGTTCCTACCCACAGACACCCACACCCACATTTCTGCTGAACAGATAAAAGAGCAAGCACACTAAGAGAAACATGAAGAGAGTAGGAACAGCAGGAGCATGAAGGAAAAGGCGGCCTGAGGAGGGCTGAGGAGAGGTCACAGAGCAGGAACTTCAATCTGTAAAAGAGAGGCATGACAGAGGTCAAAGAACCGAAAAATGATCAAACACACTGATGATCACATTAAAGACCCAAAAATGACCATTCACACCGAACACCCCTTCCCCTACAACAACTTGGCGAGTTTGTTCTTTTTAGTTCAGAACTATCCTGAGGTTTGGAGAGTATTTATGATTGGTTGTTCGGTTTTAATTAAGTCCTGGCTGGAGCTCAGTGAGTCTAGAACACAAAAGGGCTCATTAATCACTCATCTGGGTGGTTCATTAAAGGCCAAAGCTCATCACTTTTATCTGAAACCATCACGCTCACAGTCCACCAGCAGTAATCTGAAATGCTACATAAAGACACTCATCACCTGCTGATTGCACAACCTTTGGTGTGAAATGAAGCTTGTGCTGAGGTGTGCAGCAGCAGCAAGCTATTGTCAGAAGAAGTGGGTGGACTTCTCAAGCAAACATGTAGTGAGAAACTCAAACTGCACTGGCACCAAAAGTCTGCAAACAGGAGAATTTCCCTGTACTTAATCAGTGACATTACATGTCCAAAAGTATCAAGACATCCCAATTCATCTACTTGCTCAAATGCTATTGCATTGTATAACCTCCAGAGAATGGGATAAACACACTGGAGCTTAAGATCACCATACTCAATGGCAAGAGGGGTTACTACGATCTCTGGAAGGAAAGAATGCTATCCAATACATTGAGTTGGAGTGGTATTTGTGACCCAGAACTAATCATCCAACATCAGTGTCTGGCTGTTGTGGCTGAATGCCATTAATATTTACAGCAATGTTCCAGAAGAGTAGAGAAGGTAACCGCATCAAAGATGAGATAACCTCCATATTAACACCCCTGACTTCATGAGAAACAATAAATGAGCAAAGGTCTACAAACGTCTGGACATAGAGTATCGTATAATTAATGATGTGGTGTAACAGGGCGGTACGTTGCTCATGGACCTGGGTCGAGACTTGAACCTGTGACCCTCTGACCACAAGTTTGTAAATTCTAACCACCATTGCCCTTGTATGAACAAATCACCCATAACATTAACACCACTGAAAGGTAAAGTGGACACTGATTAGTTATTCATGGGTGGGACAAACAGTATTAAGCAGCATGTGAACAGTCATTTCTTGAAGCTAATGTGCTAGAAGCAGGAAAAATGACTGAGTGTAAGAAACTTAAACTTAAACGAGGGTCTAATTGTGGTGGAGTCAGGGCATCTCCAACACAGCGGGTTTTATGGAGTGTTCCAGGTTTGCAGTAGTTAGTACCAACCAAAATGGATCCAAAAATGGACAATTGGGAAATTGGCAACAGGGACATGGGCATCCGAGGCTCATTGTTGCAAGCAGGGATTGAAGGCTAGAATGTTTTGTCCAATCCCAAAGAGGAGCTCTTGATAGAAAGGTGTCAGAACACACAGTGCACCACAGTTTTTGGGCTGTTTGGGCTGCATGTAGGAACCAAACAACAGTAGCCATGTTGCTTTAATGCTGTGGCTGATCAGTGTATATATCTACCCAGCCTAGGCATCTACATATATACATTTATCTCACAATGAATGGCTGAAATTAGCAGACAAGCTAATCATTGAACAATAATAATGTGCAGGAGGCTATTAAACAAAACAAGGTTAATAGAAAATCAAAACATGAAACTTTTTCGATCAACTGTGGAGATTCTTGGCCACAAGGTGAACTGACATGCATTACCTCATACACACCGTACCATTGGCTGAACGGGCTATAGACTAAACCTGAATGCTCAGCAGACAATTAGCTTTATGCTCCCAGAGTAAAACAACTACATGTGCTGTGCCTATTAAAACCTTGACACCGTTTCATCTTGACTCGGTTCATTTCCACCCTTGACATGACCGATTCACCATCATTGCTGAATGTTATGGCACATCTGATCAAATCAGCATTTTTACAGATATGTTTCACTCAGCAACAAGGCCACGCAGCATTTACCTTCTCACATAAAGCCGCCAAAGTTTCTCTTCTCCCACTCTGCTTACTGCTTGCATCATTACCTTACTTTACACTACACATCTATTACCGCCCTTCCATTGCACTCAGACACAAACACACTGCTCTCTCTCTCTCCCTCTCTCTCTCTCCTCTGAACTGCCCACTGCTAAGGGTTCCCGGTCACGTCCTGGGGTGTGATCAGGGAAAATGGCTCTGAATGGCTACAGAACTTGCGTCTGCTCTGCTGCTTCTGACACTCACCCAAGAGAGGGCTGGAGAGTGCAAGAGAGAGAGGGAAAGAGGGAGAGAGGGAGATATTGAGCACAGTCTGTGAAAAAGAGCAAGTGGACCTGCAGCCTTTTTCTCAAAGAGTGATGACTGTGACGCATTTTTCACTACTGTCACTAAGGCTCCAGGCCATGTCTCAGTGACCCACACACACACACACACTGAAGTGTGTGATCTGCAGCACTGCAGGCACAGTGCAAGGCTACAGGGACGAGCAGTAAAGAGACAGAGGAAAAGTGTGAAGTGTGGGTGGAAAGTATGGATTAAGAGGGGACTCCAGTGAGCCTGCAGGGCCACTTCTGTTCCACACAGATACTATTTGCTTCTTACTTATGTCAAAACTACTTTTTCATTTTTGTGTCATCAAAACAAGAACTAAGTCAATTAAATGATGCAGACAAATGACCAGAATAACCACACAGATCAGCCATTACTGCCCGGTGCGTGTGCGGTACTCACCTGGGGAAGACATGCCAGTCAGCTGCAGGGTCCTGGCATTGACCTAGATGCTATTTTGACATGGACCATCTACATAACCATGCAGACAGAGAACACACCTTCTGTGGCAGGGATGTTCCCTAATGGCAGAGGCCTCATTCAGCAGTGCCCTACGACTACGACACTGCAAAAACTGGGCAGGACTGGGTTAAGGAACCGGACAAACATTGACTTGACTTCTGCATTTCCCAGATCTCGAACCGATCGAGCATCTGTGTGATGTTCTGAACATGCTACTCTGATCCAGGAAGGCCCCACCTCACAAATGACATGCTTAACATGGTGCCAGATACACAGAACTTCAAGGGTTTTTGCTGTTTTTGTGGCACAGGGGACACCAACACAGTATCCGTCAGGACGTTTAAAAGTGATGGATGATCAGTGTAAAATCTTGTCATAATAATGTAAGGGCTGTTGCTTTACATTACACCATTACTTACATGTAATTGCTTAATTACATGATTCATTAAACAGATAATCACATTTACAGCTTCAATGACATTTTTCATTCAATTTGTATTCTCCAGTGAAGGATAACAGTCCATAGAAATTCTATGTTCATTTTAATGTCAGAAAAAACAACAATATTGTAATTTTTTTTAAAAAGTACAGATTTCTTGTAAAAGCAACAACAATGTAAGGTAACCGCTTTAAAAGATAATCATTTATTCAAGAAATGTTTAAAATAATTTAAAGCCATACAATATCCCAGTCTAGAGACCAGCGCTGTCCATGGTCCTGATCATAATGCTGATGTGACCCAGCCATGGCGGCTGGTCTGAATTCCACAGTTTAGTGTAGGCTGTGTAAGATTGGTTTATAATGTCTTTATATACGGTAAAATTGCCTCACTATTAATCAGCATCTCTGTGAATACAAAACACAATGCCTGCTTTCATTCTCTAGTAAAATGCACTGGAGCTGTTATATACACTTATCATACCCATAATTGGTCTGCAATATTGTATCAAAAGCCACAATGTAACTGTTACGAAATGTCTCATATGGACTTCTGAGATATCAACAAAGAGGAAACTGTGAAATGATAGACTGCCAAAAGAGGAGGGAACACTTAATGAGCGTATGTAAAAAAAATAAGAGATAGAGACAGAGAGAGAGAGAGAGAGAGAGAGAGAGAGAGAGAGGGACAGAAGGAAAGAGAGAGAGAGAGAGAGAGAGGGTGGGATGAGTAATACTTGAATGGTGTGCTGGCCGACAAAAAAGAAATCTGTCCATCAGATCTGATGACAGCATCTCCACTGTGTGGGAATGTTGGCTGAGAAGAGTGAACTGAGTGGGAGGAGGGGAGGAGGAAAGAAAGCAGAAATGAGAGCGAGAGGGGGTGGGGGATATAGATGGAAAGAAAGGGAGAAGGAGACTCAAAGGAAGGGACATTTGGGGGGAGGAATGTGGGGGCAGTAGGGAAGAGAGGAACACCTGCTTCGAAGCGACAGAGATCAGAGGGCACCCTCCTCTCGGGCTGCTTCTCAGGCCAAGATCCAGGCTCTGCTGGCTATATCCACATCAAAGCCTGCCTGCCTCACTGCCACCACAGGGAGAACCTCCCCCAGCACCCAGCAGCTCCTGCCTGCCAGCTCGATATCCACCCACCAGCAACATGCACCCAGCCTTACACAGAGCCAGGGGGAGCTAGAGAGCCTCCTACAGAGACCACTGCCTCTACAACAGTGACGGTTAGTCAGACTCGGTTCAATAAACGGATTTGAACTGTCTCTTTCAATCGTCCGAGTTGTTTCTGGAGTCAAGTGAACTGTATTCTCATGGTTTCTAGCAAAGACACCAATATTGGGTTCTGTGACTGAGCCTGATATAGAGAAATGGATAAAACACAAACAATATGCAGAAAGATGGTCTACAGAGACAATGTAATGAGAGCAAATTTGAATGTTTTTGTAAATATTCTACAATTAGCCTTTTCAATGCTGGCTCAAAATTCTTTAAAAGGCTTTAAATCTTATGGAACAAACATCATGTCGTGCTGGAAAAGAAAGAGTATGGAAAGAATGCTGGACATTGCCACTCAGTAAACTTAAATTAAGTTATTTTAATCTTATTGAAATGTATTTAAAAGGCTTTCATCTAAGGTTGGACGATATGGAAAAATATCATATCACAATATTTTGAGAAATACTATTTTGATACAAGAAATGCAGCCATATGTATTTTCCATCAACATTTAAGGTAGAACAAACAAAAAGAAGCCAGCAGGGCCATAATTAAAAAAAAAATCTATAATGAGGTCATTTAAGCAAAACGAATTACACTTTGAAATGAAACTGTTTTTAAGTTTTGACAATATCACAAAATGCTCAGAAAATTATATTGTGGCCCAAATTTAATCACAATAATGATAAATATTGTCACACTGCCTAGCACTACTTTCATCTTCTGTGTACTTTTCATCTAGTGTTGGAGCTGAACATAAAAAAAATTTCTTTTTTTTTCATTTCACCACTTTAATTTTGAAAGGCATTTCCTGCTCATGTATACATTGAGTGGACATTTATACAAACATCCTTTCAATATTCTGTGATGATGCATAGATTTACAGTCAAGTTACATTTGTCTAAATGCCCTGTATCCTACATTTGTTTTACCTATTATTTGTTCTTCTAATGTTCATGATGTTTGCATACGTTATTCATCATAACCAGTCATTGTTCATTTCATACCAACACTTTCCAACCTCTGTTTCTCCTCAGAATTAAACAGCCCATTTTTGTGTTTTTGTTCATTTAAGACTTATGTCTTTATTTCCTGGAAAATAAACTTGTTTCACCAAAGGACCTTGTTTTGCCTTGTTAGTTCATGTTCCTGCTCATTTTAGGCACAATTAATCAACAAAAACATTTTCATAAAATCTGTCATCAAAACGAATCAGTTTTGCCTTCTTCAGATCTCAAAGAGATTTGATGACATCACTATGAGCCCGTAGGCGATAAAAATAACGTTATCTAATAATATCTCACTTCGGCTCCTCCCACCCCCAATGTTTGGCCAGCTGAGAGAGTACCAAGATTATAAACGGGTTATAAAGTTGGTTATGGGTCCTGAGGGGGTCCTGATCAAATCAGAACTACTGCTAATTAGAAGGGAAGACGAGGTTCTGCAAGACCTACGCACATATGAACAGAATGTGAGAGTGTGGCAGCATTACCCATCATGAAAGTGCAAGAGATAACATAATACGCACAGAGGAACCTCATACATCAGTTGCCAACGCTAACTTTAAGCTTGGGCCCTGGGATGAATTTTTTCTCAGATAGCGAAATGGCGCATGATTTGGAAGTCAAACGTTTTTCGAGGCAAATCAATGTGGACAGATGGGCCTCTGCACTCTGTAGGCATCCGTCTTGCCCCATTTCCACAGTCAACGTCCAGATGCCTGCTGCTGATAGCTCATATCAATCACAGCCAAGTGCTCTCCACAGGCCAGGTATTGATTGGCAGGAGGGATTGAATGGCACCTTGGTTCCACAGTGGACGCCATGCAAGTTCTCTTGATGGGGAAGGAGTTTAGGGGTGCAACACGAGACACAGTCCTTAGATACATTTTCCTGCAATCTTCCATCCAACAAACAAAACATCTTTTGCCTCAACACCTGTACAACTCAGGTGTTGATCACATTGCTCACCTTTGAGCATCGGTATTTTCTCTGACACTAATTGGACCCCAAAAAGGGAACAGACCATTAAAGACTACGCTGATAAACAATGGCTGTACCAAGGAACCAAGGTTTTTTAAAGCTTCTGTTATTTCCACTTCAGACTTTATTAAACTAACTAGCAACTTGCTACTTAAGTATTGGGGTTAGGCTGCTCTGCTGAGAAGACTGTGCCAGTAAATACCAGTCTGACTAGTTTATTTTGCCCTGCAAAGGGCCCTCGCCTTCAAGAGAACACCCAGGAAGTCATGCCGCTTGCTTGAGAGATGCCATCCACCCTGAGCTCCAACAGCCCAGCTGTAGCATTTGGACAGGGAGCAGTTTGGAGTGAGGGGCTCAGTGCTGATCAGGCTGCAATAGTGACAGCTTAAGCTTTATGCTGGGGAATGTGGGGAGCCTAACACATTAAAGCGACCAATCAGCTTTAGGTAATCTAAGCTCTCCTGGAGACAGGGGCAGGAAGAAGAACGAGGATGAAGCTGCCACTACTCAGGAAAAAAAACATGACTAAACTGTTTTCTGCCTCAGCTCTGCTACAGACACCATACAAACCCCCCAACACGTGACACCATTGACATAGAAGCGTCAGTAAAGCGTCACCCTCCAACAGGAGGCCTGTAATTCTAAATCCTTTTAAAACACGCTGACGGCACCAGAAATGATAAATAAAGGATTTTCATTTTTCACCTTGTACGGGAAAATTGCCTTTTCCTTCAGCATTTATCTCCAACGGCGTCGCCAAATCCAGATATTTTTTTATATAATCATTTCGTTATGTAAAAAGAAACTTTTCTGACAGAAGGGTGCAACACTTCACTGCTTTTATTCTGTTTAGGCTGCTGTTCTTTTACCAGCACTAGAAAGGAAATCGATGAAAAATGGTCTATGCACATTAAAAAACATTCTGTGTGAAACTGCCACTCACTAATTTAATGTTCACCTCACAGATTCTGAAGTGGCAGACTGAGAAGGAGAACCCCCACCCCCAAACCCTAGATATATAAAAAAGTAAAAGCTAATAAAGAAGAACCAAAAACATGGCGACTGTGAGCAAAATCATAGTTAGAAGTGCAGTGGGAAACTTCTCTCACTCAGGGAAGAGAGTGACTAATGTCTCGCATTAAGTTTGTTGTTTATTTCCGCCCGGAAGCAGTGAAATAACCCTATTAAATCAAGTAGTCACCCAGCCATTAATCTCAATGCAGCAAACTAGTTCCTCAAAGCTAATGTGGTTTGGAATTTGCATGAGAGGAGTTTACCCACAAAGCTTTGTCTAAAAAGATTCAAGTTCAGTCTGAGAGCTTATTGTCATATGTCTTTGTAGAAGTGGATTAACTATACTGCATCTCCAGCAATGAACCTAATTCAGTAGACCAGGCCTGCGCCTTCCATTCTTCATCCAGTGACCACCAGTAAAACTGTCAACTAATGACCAGTAATGAAGGAAACATGTTAAAATGCTGGAACTAAAGCACTGGAGTTTTAAAATGAATGGAAATGCATGGAAATGAAGACTGAAAAGCTGTTTTCAATGTAACTGATTCAGCAATGTCTCAAAAACCAATGCATTGATGTATGTAGACCTCTATTCAACAGTTAACCCCCTATGTTCAGAGAGCATTGTGACTAGCACTAACACAGAGACCTGAGGTTTAGTTTTCTGCTCTAGCAAGATGATGAAATTACATTCATTTAAAATGTATCCACAAAGAAACCATGTTCCCTTTTCCCCATTGAGACCCTGCTCCCCAAAATGTAATAATATTAAAACTGGCAAGATCCTTCTTGGCTCCCTTAATAGATAAGCTACCAATGATTGATGAATTGCTCATCAGGATTTGTTCCCATACTTCTCACACTACAACATTTCACAGTATTAATGCTAATTGAATTCAACATTTGACAAAAAGGCCATAAACGGCTAGATCAGGCAACTTAAGGTTGCTCGTTTGATCACCACATTATAAAAGGTGATCAAAAAGCCATCTACACATCATAATCAGGCTCCAAAGAACTTTCCACCTGGGACTGAAATGCTCTACTGGACAAGGCAGCACAAGGAGGAATCTAGCACACCTGTCGAAGTGCTGCAGTCAGGATACCTGCACCCCAATGGCAATAGCTGCAAGCTAACTGTGCTATATACACCACTTACTTTTATGTTTAGGATTGAGTGAAGAGGGTTTCTGTTCATCTATCCAGACTGGCATTTTTGTTTCCCATACTCATCAGTGAGCCTTGGATACCCATGACTCTGTCGCCAGTTCAAACTGGTGTCCCTTCTTGGACCTCTTTTGATAGACACTAACCACTACACTTTTGAATGACGGCTAATCACACATGTACAACACAGTAACAAAATCAGCCTATAAAATAGGGCATGAATGGCCAGGCCTGGTCCTAGTCATTAAACACCTTGAGTTTAGCTCAAACTTTAATGCAATGCTCCTGATCCTGGTAAAGAAGTTTAACTGAGACACCTTAATATTATACAAAAAGACAAACAGCACAAGCGGAGCTCGAGGAAAAATGAATCATTTCGAATATGGAGGAAAAATAAGAGCAGGATATTGGCTTTGAAGCTGGAGTTCTTTGCGCTGTGTCTACGCCCTTACACAGTTGTTTTTTCACATGTGTTTACATTTGTTACCTAGAACTCATATTCTTATACTCTACATATATTTGATCCTTTATTTATACATCCACACATCATTCCCTGGCCCCTTTTTTTTCTTAGCTAACCCCTTGTATGTGAAAGCGTACTTGGAATCAAATGTAATTCTGATTCAGATTTTTATAAAAAGGTGCCATAAACAATGCCAATGAAGAACCATCATAGCTCCTCAAACATGTTTGTTTATGAGCTATGTGAGTACGTAGATCCTACTAATGGTAGAAAGAACCTTTGCATAATGTAAAGGCTTTAAGGGTTCTTCAATTAAGCTTAATGCTGAGGTTCGTTTCAGTTTTACAAGGTCAAACCCATGTAAAAATTCAATTGAAATGAGCATCAGTGAACTGATAATGGTCATCCTACACTAATACCCAAAGAACGCTGCTCAGTAAACAATGAGCCGGTCAATTGCTCATATTAGAGTCTAATCAAGACTGTACTTCAATTGAGAACCGTAAAGCAGAACGAGTTTATGATCTGTAACATGTTCTGCCACCGTGATACTCTATTTGAGTGTATTACAATTGACAAAGCAGCACTGGGCTAAGGCATATCCAAATGCCATGTCATATCTAGTTTATTTACTGAAATGGTAGAGTATGACGATGCAATGCTTATTGTGCCATGAATCTACTTATTTTAGTTTCGCAATGAAATGCCTTTATTCAGCATTGGTCTTGGCAGCACTTGTATCAAGTTTTGTCACTGAACAAAGCATGTGGCATACTGATGATGAACAAACTGAAAATACACTTCTGACTTTGTTAGATTTCATGTACAATGCTCTCTAAGTCGTCCCTTAAATATTCTCTCGCTCTCTCCCTCTCTCTCTGGATTTTCTTCCTCTCATCTTTGCAATGTCTCATCATGGATCCCAGCTCAGTGTTGTCAACTTGGCTTTATAAAATCATTTGAATAAGCCTCTTTCTTTAGGAGCCTGTCTGCTCTGTTTCATTGAGACTAAATCAGCTTTAGCAGCTAAATATAAAAATGTTGCCCCAGCGTTAATTCTTAAATATTTATCAAGGTGCTTGAAATACAGTTGCGTCCCTGTGAGGTATTCCGCGAGAGAGCGAGAGAGCGCGAGAGAGAGAGAGAGAGAGAGAGAAGCCACAGAACACAGCTTTACATAAGTTCTAACACCTTAGTGGATCCTGAAGGGTAAAGAAGACTGAAGTTAGTTTCGTTCCTTTAATGTGTAATAATCTTTGATTGGGAATCAGTTTTGTGGGCTTGTCTTACACGGCAGAAGCACTTCTAAACAATCTTCACTGCCAGTGTAGCGGATTCCAAAACTAGGCTTAATCTACATCCAGAAAACCCTCTCAAAGGCGACTAAGGGAATTAAGGGGAAGTTGGTGTTATTAAATAACCAAAATATTGAAGAGAGGAAAAGGGAAAGTGGTAGAAGAAAGAAAAAAGAGTGGATGGAAAGGTTCAAGCCTGCCAAACAGAATCTGTGATCAGCTGGAGTTATTAGCCTTGAGAAGCAGTGAATGCAAGCTGTTTGTGTCATCAGTCAAACTTTCCATTAAAATACATAGCAACAAAAAAAAACTGCAGAAACAACACCCTCATCTAATGCACTGAGAGTAGAAGGTGGAACAATTGCCTATATTCTGTTCAGTGCTATTCCTACTCTGAGACCCTCATAATGTGTCAGTGTTAAGCTTAAACGCTATCAATTATAATTTAGAGTGGCAGGGGTCAAACACTGGCCAACAGGGGGCCTTAACTGGTTAAAAAAATGAAATAAAAAATGTAATCTGTTCCAGGACAGAAACCTTTGGAATAAGATTATTTTGTTGCTTGGTGCAGGCATGTAGCTCTTGTATGCTGGGTACTGACAATGACAAGGTGAATATATATTTTAAGCTACCATTTTTAAAATGACATTTGATGTGCCAGCAGATGTGGCGTTGGGATCAATAAATATGTCAATCTTTGCGGCCTTAGTCCTCCAACCACTATTTAACATGTCAGTATTTTGAATAGGAACTTCAGGGGATAAAAAGGCAATGAAAACGCCCTCGAGCTGTAAACATGAGTCCCAGTCTCCCCGCAGAAGTATGGGGTGTTGTTTTCCACCCATTCCTGAATGAGCAGATTTTTAAAAGCTGGTGTGAGAAAGGGTTTAATACTTAAAAAAAGTTATAAAGTCAAAGCAAATGTCTACATCGACACTTCTGCTCATTAAACGTTTATGAGACACTACAGCTCAGGTCTTTATGATGCAGGTGTTGTTTTTTAACCCTGTGAATTCATTGTCATGGGGCAAGAGCGAGGGATTTAACAATGCATCGTTACGTGCGATCACAACGCAGTAATGTGACAAGTCAAATCAAATTTATTTCTATAGTGTTTTTTTTACAACTGACGTGATTTACAGAATAAAGGTCTGAGCCTCTACTGAGGCAACAGAGGCAAGAAAAACTCCCCAAACTGCAGGAAGACACCTTGGGAGGAGCCAGTGATGGAGATAGTAACACTGTATACTAATAACAGACAAAAGAATAGTCATAAATATATCAAAAATAAAAGTCAATAATTTCAGTTTAAAGATGAATCATGGAGACGGCACATTCCATAACCACCACACTCTTCCAACCACCAGACTCGAGCCTCATTAGTAGATTGTTCTTAAACACGGATATAGTCGTCATTGTTCTTCATTCAGACATTTTGTGAGAATATCAAATTAAGAACATGAAAAGAAATTATGGGATTACTGTTATTACACCCCTAGTAAAGGTTAATAAAGGATGTTCCTTGTTGGTTGGGTTTGTTTGAAGCTTACATGACTCAACTTAATATGAACTAGACTGTTATGTACAGTACAGTGCAAACGCTTTGTGCGCCTTAGAAATGTACAGGTAAGAGTTGTTTAGAGGCATTGAGTGTTTTTATTGGTTTATTTTCAGATCACTAGTATTAGAATCAATACAAATGAAATATATACAGTGAACAGTACATGTTTGTCATTGTGTTTGGTTACTATTTCCAGAGCCCAGAATAATTTGTAGTGACCATCAAATCCCTGGTTTTGGCTCAATGCATCAATGTAATGGCTGAAAACACTGAGGGGGAATCTTACAGCTCCCAACACATATCAACTACTGTCATGATTGATGCTGAGTACTGGAGCAAATGCGAGTTTGATGCAACAGATATTTAATAAAGAAAAGTCAAAACAAACAAGAACAAACACATCCGAAGTCCAACTTGACATAAGCACTATCACGACAATACAACAACAAGAAACCACACCAGACACAGACTCAAGACCAAATAAATACACATGACCAAATGAACACAGCTGGGACAGGGTGGGAACACAAATCAGGAACAGGTGACCGGAAAACAAGAAAAGAGCGGGACACAAGAAAGAAAAACGGAAGGTTGCCACCTAGTGGCCAAAACTCACAACTACTTTTTACACACAAAACAAATTTAGATTTTTTTTTACTGCTTTTTTGTTTGCATTTATTCTAGTGGTAACTCGCTGCTGAGATAAATGGGAACAAATCATTTGCACAAAAAGACAAACTCCAAGATGTCTTTGGATATTTTCAATATGGCTTGTGTGCCATTGTGCTATATAATGCTAGATGCTCAAGAGCCAACCAAATGAAGAAGACTGCTAGCTATTTTAGTGTAAATTGAGCTTAAAATAAATATGTTCTCACTCAAAAATATGCTAGAAACAATGCAGGCCTGTTTGTCTAACTGCTATATTTTGAAGCAACTCTATTCTACAACTTTATAATATAATTTTATAATAGTGTCAACTTGTGCCAGACCTGCTTTTTAAAACAGGTTATACCTATTCACACTCATGCACATTCATGCACATTTGCACCTCATTTGCACATTTGTTTATATTGTTTATATTGAAAAAAGTTTATACTAGATAGGTTTGTTAAGGTTTTATATTCCTTATATTCTTTATATTTCTCTAAAAGGTTTTAAATATTTGTGCTCTATTTATTGTTGTTATTGTTGCATGCCTTTTTAATTGCTCTTAAATTGCTTTTAAATGTGTTTATGTATCTGGAGGTCATGGGTGGTCGCAAAAAAGCATTTCACTACACATCATACTGTGTATGACTGTGTATGTGACAAATAAAATTTGAATTTGAATTTAAAAATTTATTTATTTATAACCGGTATGAAAAAAAAATATTATTATTTAAGCCAGTTTTGGAAACATTTGTTTGTAATAGATCACAATATTGTAAGTGATAAAGCACTAACCCAGTCATCACACATGACAAAAAAAGCACAACTGGCCTTACTCCTGTCTGGTGGGTGGGACGGCCCAGGTGTCTGTTTGCTGGAGTTGGAGGTTAGCGTTCTCCACCATCTGTACTGTCCTTCCCAATGATGTTGCATTGACAGCACATGTATGGTGGTGCTTCGCATGGAAGCATGTTCTATCCTTCACATTCCCAGTGATGTTGGAATTGTGTAATAGGGGGAAGTCCTAGATACCAGGTAGAAGTACACATGACTAGATGACAATAAAGAAAGAACTAATTTAAATTTAAATTTTACTGCTGGAAAGAAGGCATCACATAAGTTACCTTGTACAAAGCAAAGACAATCTTACAATCTCGCGCTGGTATTTTCAGTTTGCTTGTCCAGCTCAGCACTCATTATAGTCTAGATAAAAGTAATGAGGCGACTGAAGTGTAAATGCACAATCTGTCCATTTACAGCAATGTTTTTTTACAATAAAGGGACTTAAAATACTACATGAAATTATACAAAAATATTACTATACAGATACTCTATCTCCATGTAGCATCATATATTTAATATTAAAATCAGATTTTTTCAAAATAAATTTGTATCTATACAAAACGGTGTCTACACATTTATTTGAGCAATTTTTACAGAAAATATTAAGCTGTTACCTTCATTAAACCATAAAAAAGCAAATTAACAGAAAAATGGGTGGATAGAGAACCCCTGACTCTAAAATGCTGCACTAAAATAGAAAAAAATTAAATTAAAGAATTCATTGTGCATGTAGAAAGAAGCTCCTGTCAAATCCGCCTAATACCATTCACACCAAATACAGCATGCGGCTTTTCTGCCTGTGCACAGTGAGCAGATAAAAGCAGTGGACGAGAAATGAGTTAAAAGGATCAACAGGGTTCCGGGAGGTCAACACTAGCAGGCAGGGTGGTCACTCCCTAAAGTTCAGCTGAAGCGTGTCTGTGCCTTTTTGGCCTCATTTGTCCGATGTCCTTTTGCTCAGTGACTGCGTCGGACTCTGCAGTTTGACTGCAGCCCACACTGCAGGTTCAGAGAGAGGTGTGGCGGCCGGTACAGACGCATGCCTGCCTGCTAATCCCACTCTCAGCGGTCAGCCTCAGACTTGATAAGGGTCAAACTGAGACTTGGCCAAGCCAGGCAGGCCAGTGCTGGGAAGAACCAGGGAGGCATGTTGGCCATGTGCCCTTCTGTCCAGAAGCATCAGACTGTGAGGTGGCTACGTGTGTTTGTGTGTGTGGTGTGTGTGTGTGGACTGAGCGGTTGCCAGTTTATTAGGTCCACATGCCTTGTATCTACACTTGCTGGCCAATTTATCAGAAACATGTACTATTAAGGCCCTTTCAAATGTACAGTTACTGACAGGAGCCCATCTGTGGCTGCACCATTACCAGACCCCATCTACACTGCCCATCAGTGCAAAGGGAACACCACACAACCACAGTTCTCTGCTCATTAGTGTGATGGACTATTCTCAGTACAGCAGTGGCACTGACATGGTACTATGTGCTGCAATTTTTCACAATTTCACAGGTTGAAAATAGTTCACCAATCAAAAGAAATTGCAGCAAACAAGAGTCCTGTGATCAGAAACTGACCACTAAAGAATGGCTAAATGACTGAAGTATATATGAAAAAGGATGAGCTATTGCATGGAGGTACTGTAGGTGTGTCTAATAAACCTTTTAGTAATTGGATTCTTGTTTCTGATATACACACGCAAACAAAATTGTTGGTACGCGTCCATTACATGAAGAAAGATCCACTGAAACAACTTGAAACTGACAAATAAAACAATACATAACAATTTACTGAGAATTAACAAATGAAAATCAGACTTTTGAATTGTGGTCCAACAAAATAATTCTAAAAAACAAATTAATGAAACTGGCCTGGACAAAAATGATGATACCCTTAGAAAAAACTTTTTATTTTATTATAGTGTGCACCACACGGAACATGGACCACAAGAGTCTTGTAAGGTTCGCACGCCGCCATGTTCCCGCAATGCCTTGCGAGGCCACGCCAGGCATGGGGCGGCAGAACCCGGCT
>JBBIGC010000007.1:21476425-21487172 GCA_037576955.1 Lepidarchus adonis | reverse complement strand
CACACATACATACACACATGCATACACACACACATACATACACACACACATACATACATACATACACACATACACACGCATGCACGCACGCACGCACGCACGCCCGCACGCACACACACACACAAACACACACACACACACAAACGTACAACTCAAAATTTAATTCTTATTTAACGCACAGAACCCAGTATCCCTGAAGAAGTCAGCACTTTATTGCCCCCATTAATACTTTTCTTTAAAAATAACAATGACATGCATGTTAGGATTGCAAGGAGGAAGTCACTGCTCTCAAAAAGAACATCTCTGCCCATTGACAACCTGCTAAAGAAAAATGTTTGTGAGATCAAAATAGAATTTTCTGTTTTAAATGTGAAAGCACTGAGTTCTAAAAATATATTCCATTTATTAAACATGGTGGTAATAGTATCATATTATTGAACTGTTTTGCTGCACCTGGGCCAGGATGGCCTTCCTACTATTGGTGGAACAATGTATATTTAAACATACCACTGAAATCTGTAATCTGTCAGACATCTGTTTTACTGTTTTAGTAACACAATTATTGAATTTTGAGAAAGTGGGTCATGCAGCAGGACAGGGCAAATAATCTAAATATGTAAAGAAAAGAGTATTTATAGAACAAATTAATATGGCTCAAATGAGAAAAAAGAAGTGGAAAATCAGGTTCAAATCAGGTCATTTAGAAGATTATTATTATTATTATTATTATTATTGTTGTTGTCGTCGTCGTCATCGTTGTTATTATTATTATTATTATTATTATTATTATTATTATTATTATTATTATTATTATTATTATTATTATTATTATTTGCAAACAGATGACCTGGATGAACATCATAAGCCCTTTTCATATAGAATCTAATACCAGTAAAGTCATTCTCAGCAAGCTTAAAGTCCACCAAAGTATTGTTTAACAGGTAACAGTAACACCCACAGGATAAATGAGCAACAGCTTCTGCTGCTCTGACTTGCATACAAATACACTCCAGCAATGTTTTTCTCTCAAAAAAAACCAAAATTGTCACAAAAGCCTCCTGCTTTTCTAGCGAGACTGCATTGCTTTTGCACAGTGGTAAACTACTGGGAGCAGTTTCTCCTGCTTTTTCCAAATATCAGACATTTTAAAGCTGATACAGACTTCCAAGATAGCTTAAAAAAATCGTGATACTTAGCAGGGGGTTGTTAGAATTGTTATAGCCCAAGGGTCTTAATCTGGGTCTGCTAACAGTAGGTCACTGCAAACACAGACAAGCCCTCTGGATTCACGGTGCAGAGTTTCTCAAGAGCACAGAACACATTTGTTTTGTAAGATCTACATTTAGTCCCGGTAGTAAATACTAATAAGAATAGAGACAAACTCCAGCTCAAGATATTTTTTCTATTTTCTGTAGATTCATTGGTACCAGCACTCAGACTTGCCTTGATCTTTACCAATAGTTTCATCATATCTTCAGCCAAGTCCAGTGTCATTGAATTTTAAAGTTAGTTCTCCTTCAAGACAAAATCTGCTTGTTCAGAAAACAGACACTGGTTCATTTTTAAAAAAATCCCAGATAGTAATGTACTACGTATAGTTCATGTTGCAGCACTTGCTGTTTGTATTTGTTGACTAAGTTGAATGTGCTGGACACTTATGTCTTATGCAAATGAAATGCTTGATTGTTCCTTGAGCTTGGATGCTGCTTTGGATTTAAACGTCAGCCACGTGAATAAATGTAAACCCATCTAGTCCAGCCCTGCTAACCAGTCATAGGCCTGGCCAAACCCATCTCTGCATGATATACATGTTGCATCCATGCTCATCATTTTCATTTGGCATTTTCAAGAACATTTGCACTTTGAGCCTCGTTCCAAACGACCCTCTTACAGTAGAAGATATATAGTGTCACTGGCATCAAACAGATGATGAGTGGTCTTGAAGAAGATTCTTTTGGACTTGGTCTTGACTAGTCCTGGCTTTGGACTTGACTACAGCTCCAAAATGACTACTGAGTTTTAAAATCTGCCTTGAAATTGAACAATGTTGTTTTGTTTGTTATTCCATTCCCTACAGGTGACAAAAATGTTAATTTAAGCTTTTATTTGGGAATGATTTTGAGGGATTTCTGTAGTCAGCGATCCCAAACAGAGTCGGAATGCTTGAGTTTATTTCAAACGGGCCAAGGAACAGCAGCTTTCAACAGCTCTCTATGGACGTCGCCTTCCAGTCGGTTTAGGTTTTTAATCAGCGGCCGGGTCAGATGTTCCCGCTAGCAGCCATTATACACTGTGCTTCTCCTCAAAGAATGCTGACACAATAAAGAAATGGAGGAGGGAATTAGACGACATTAATTAAAGCCAATGAAATGGACTCGGCTCAGCACTGGAAGGGAGGTGCCAGCAGAGGCGGTGTGATTTACATGATGTGTGTATGCGGCGCTGGCTGAAAGGTTAGGGCCTTGTTCGTACCTCGGCGCCTGGTCTGTGGTGGTGGCAATTGCTTCTGTGGGAGTTAGATAATGGATTAAGTCCAGCACAAGGCCTGGAGAGAGTTTCACAGAGAGATAAATGAGGTGACATGCGGGAGTTCGGGATGGGGGCAATAATATTGTGTGTGTGTGTGAGTATCTGACTTAACTTTTAAACAGCAAACTTTGTTATTGTTAAGATTTAATAACACTATTCTTTGTCTCCAGCTTCCGTTAAGTGAATGAAAATGAAAACTTTATGAATCTTGCATGCTCGAAGAGGCCGCTAATAATAAATAAGTTAAACGCTCTAGCCCGGGCTTTTATTTCCTTTTTTATTCACTTTGATGCAGCTCTGAAATTGCGAAATTCACATGCCACAGATCACATTATCATTTCTCACCAAGACAGAGGCGCCTTGAAAACCTCTTACAGGGCACGTTTTGTGAGGCTCACCTCAGCATATATGCAGGCCAGACTCAGAGAAGATGCTCAGCACATTTAAGGAATATTACAGATTTTTTTTTTCTTAAGCAGCCCGGCCGCTTCCCACTGTAACAACATTTACTCAGCACTGTGGACTCGCATATGTGCTTTAGCTTTAAACGCTTACATCTCCAGAAATAGGCATGAGAAGAGTTTTGCTTGTACATTTGAGGACTACATTTTCACCCCACAGTGCTCCTACCACTTTCTGTCACCTCTATGTATCACTTACTCAATTGGTCTTGCCATATATGACACTTTCCACCCTGATACAATACTAAGGCAAATAACACTGTATAGGTTATGTATATGATTATTGGCTTAGTGGAGAAACAGAGTAGTCTGAATCCACATGTAAACAGCTTGTATAGAGCTTCATACACTGACCAGCTACAGCATTAAAACCACTGTCAGCTGAAGTTACAATGGCACCTGTAAAGGGGTGTAATACTTTAGGCATCAAGTGTCAGTTCTTGAAGTTGATGTAGTAGAAGCAAGAAAAATAGGTGATTGTAAGGCACTGAGACACTTTGACAAGGGCCTTTTTGCGATGGCTAGACGACTGAGTCAGAGCATCTCCAGAACCGCAGGTTTTATGGAGGGTTCCAGATGTGCAATTGTTAGTATCGACCAAAAGTGATGCAAGAAAGAACCAGTTTCACAGGTGAGATGAGAGGAATGGATTTGCAAAACTAGTAGGTAGGCACATAGCAATGATGTTCAGAGTCCCTCAGCGTCTTTACATAGCTACTGGGGATCCATCACTTCAAAGTGCTGGATGCAAACTTCATCTCTGAAATTAAATTACATAACTAACACATTTTCGTATAATGTTTTAATCAAAAATATCTGTGTTTAACTAACAGCTCTTAATTGAGGTAAGTTTATTTTTGGGGTGAGGAACAAGTTTTCTCTGGAGACTATGTTGCTCTGGAGAAGCAAATCTGCCACACGCTGTAAATGTAAATGTAATGGTCTTAGCTGAACCTAGGCCTCGCTTTGACCGTTGTATCTGTTGTCATCTTTGAAAAATGGCTCTTAGCTGTGACCAGCTTAGCAGTTAATATTTACATTCACATTTGTTCATTTGGCTGAGAAATTGACTTCCATGCACATAACAGTGTTGCAAAGTAGTTCCACACATTTTTAAAAATCATTAATTCTCTAGGCAGTTTTCAGATAGAAATAGTTTGCATGTGAACACAAAACAGTTGAGTCTTGAGGTGCTTCTTAAATATAAAGAGAGACGTGTGTGAAGTTGTGACTAAGAGCGTCTTAGTTGAGAGCTGTTGAGTGACCATTGTACTCAATGAAAAATCGTACACCATCCCAGTTTTAAAAGTTATTCCCAAGTTTCATTTGGAGCCATTGGTAAGTAGTAAGTAAATATGACGTCTACACTTTGGCTCAGTGGTGCAGTGTATTCCATGTGTTTGTTGTCGAGGACACATTGTACTGAAACATTGTCGTTGGTCATTTTGCAAACTGACAAATGAAAATACAACTTTAAAGGACTTCTACTAGATCAAGTTAGTCACAGACAATCTCTGTCCATTCAAAAACAGAACAGCGTAGCTGAGCTGGAGAAGACTGTAAACAGGAAGTACAACCATGAGCAGCGTGAACACAGTATAATCTATTCACTCGAGCTGCTGGGCCACACTTCCTGGGTTTATAATTTCACTTCAAGCATATATGCTCAGTTTCTGCTCAGCAGGAGTGTTCTCAGTAAGAAAACATCACTTATTGTATCTCTGGAAGATTTGAAATTAATACCCAAGATCCAGTAGGACCATACAGTATACGCTGTCAATAATGACATTTAATGACAGTTTTAACAACATTGAGCAACATTGTGTGTATTGGAAATTCCTTAAATGTATAGTTTAGAAAGACTTTAGTAGAAACGAAGCAACAAACTTCAGGACAATACTTTTTACACCTCCATTCCCTACATAAGGTCTACCATACAGTATGTGTATATATCTACCATCTCCCATATGGCACAACAATGCATTATTGCCACTGCAGAAACACTGCAGAACTTAGAGAGCGGTTTGCTAGGAAAAAATAAATGTATATATATATATATATACACACACATACAGCGTGACCTTTATAATGAAATTGGTTTGTGTTCATTCCACACTTTCTTTCTCTATTGCAGGTTATTCACATTCACTGTGCTGTGAAACATGACGGTATATTTCTTTAGGATGCTAGCTTATCTAAACTACCGTACTGAGCCAAAACCACTGAGCCAATGGCTGATTTCTATAACATATTTATCTACTGTATGTGCTGGACTCCAGAGCAAACACTTGAAGGAAAGTCTGAAAAGCACAATGAAATGTTTTAAAATGCAGCAAATGAGATGCCTGTGTGAGCATACAGTATATAAGCAATCTTCAAGGAAATATCATTTACTGTTATTTTCAATTAAAGGAACAGTACTGTGCAAAAGTCTTAGGCCCCTGAGAAATGTACGTATATGTAGGAGTTGTTTAGACAGACAGTAAGACTTTTTATGAAGACTGTTATAGGCATCAATGCAATGACTGGAGGACATATAAACTACATTTTACACACAAAATACATGTAGATTTTTTTCCATTCCTTTTTAATACCTTTTATTTGTTTGAATTATTTTAAATGATAACTTGTGTTTTGCTGGCAGAAAGACAATGGAGGGTGAGATAAATGGAAAGACCAGTCTCTGATAATACCAGTCTAATGGCAACGCACATTCTGTTCACACATTTGAAGCTTAAGAAATGTTATACTTTGGATATTGCATACTGGTTGTTGACTCCAGCTAAACTTAAAGCATTTCTGTGGTTATTATTGGAACCTGCTCTATTATATGAATGTCCCACTTAAGACCTGGGCCTTGGATCCCATGATATAAAACAATGGCAATGTAGCTGTGACCAGGGATGCTGATTATAATTATAAATTAATCATAAAATTATTTTTATTATATATGATATCATTTTAAACATATTGCTGTAGATCACATCTCTGTATGGCATTGTGAGTGAGTGCTGAGTTCAGCTCAATGCTAAAATAATTGCAAGAGTCCAAATGAAAACTGACTATATTATCCAATATTTTATTTATGGTGCAAGTGGAGAAAAAAGTGGGGAAACGCAGGGCAGAAGATCTCGGATATGTATGTGCACCAGGAGAGAATCAACATTTCTAAAAGTGGGGGAGTGAGTTGGCTCTGGGGGTTGGGGGACGGTTCGATAGGGAGGTGAGTGATTTCACTTTAATTAAAAAACATAATTCATAATTAATCTTATTTAAGGGGGTCAGTGCTATTGCAATAGACAAACATATTGTGAGTGGGTTTGCTTTCAGACACAGAACACCTGCTCTATTGTAAAACATAGCCTCAGGACCCTGCATGGTCATCATTCTGGCCTAACCTGTTAGAAAAAATAGGAAAATTCAAATACAATCAAATAAAATAGAAATTTTAATATATGCCTTTTTTGTTAGTCACCAATGAGCAAAAAATTCTATTAAAAACCCTAAAAAAACTAAAGAAATATTATCTGTTGATGCAGCTGTTCAGGAATATGCGCCATGTCACACATAGTATAGTGCTATTGTGTTATATTCCATTTTACATATTGAGCTATATTACACTTTTTAGTCTCTTTGTAAGTTTCCACCGGGCACTTTGACTGAAATGGACTTGAAGATGTTGCGTAACCTTGAACTACACTTAATCTGAGTCTGGGAGAACAGCTCTGGTGACAAAAACGTCTTCATTGTGGATATGAGCAGAATATTTATACCTTTATATCGTTTTTCTCTCTGTGATGACTCTACGATCCATTTCGAGGACAATTACACTGGAATGACAGAGGAAAAGATTAATTGCATTAAGTGGAGCATCAATATTGCTTTAATTAATGACACAAGTATTGTGGAGAGAGGAAGTGGCCCTAGCTTTAATGATACTAATTGAGGGCTTTCCTTGAAAGTCAGATAAAGCCACAGCTCTCCACATCCTGAGTCAACTCTCATTTCGCAACACTAAAGAGCAGAGTCAGACCTTCATTTAAGATCACTCAGACATTATCACATGGGCCTGGCCTGCATTGATAGGAAAAAAGATCTCTAAACCCCTGTGCTGGTGGAGTCTTGTATTGACACCAGTATCTATTTCTCAAGGTTCAGACCCTGGAGGAGTGATTTAGTTACAGCCTTGTGCACTCGTTGATGTGGGTTCAATGATCAAGCTTATTTATTACCTCCCATAGCACACCAACACTAAACATTAAGCAGATCTCCACTACGATTCACCTACATAAGGAATCAACAAGCGGAAAGCACGTACATGGGCTTGAGCTTGTGTAATGAATGAGATTATAATAGACATCCAGCACTGTGGCAGAGGCAAAGCCTCTCGCTTAGGCCCCTCTGTTTTAAATGCCACTTGCAAATGCTTTCCAGGGCAACTTAAAAATCCATTTCCCACTTCACTTCCCCATTCGAAGCCCATTCATCTTCTTGGTATTTCTGCGTTTTATATATCGATTTGCTGCTGGCCGGTTGCACGCAGCGGCCGGACTGAAGACTGAAGGGGACCTTCAGAGAAGAGGGGGCGGGTAATGGAGTCGTTGTTGCCTCGTTATTTGGTGCCGTCTCTGGAAGCTGATTGCTCTTGCAACTGCAGAGCTGGAAATTATGATGACCATTTCTTCAGCTTGGAACTTCTAAGACCTTCAATAGAGGCCTTCTGTCACACTTCTCCAACGGCTGGACGAGAAGGATAAAGTTGGGGGTATTAGCTTCAACCAGTGTCTTTTTTGTTGTTTTTTATTATTTTTAATTAACACAAAAAGGAGGGTCCTCAAGACCCTCTAGACATCATTTATGGTAACGTTTCATGCTTGTTTTATATACAGTGTGATGTACTATATGATAAACTTGTTTCACTGTGAAATTTTGGCTGGAACCTAAAAGATACAATTATTGAATGAATTATTTTATGAAAATGTGACTAGTCTGGTTTTTGTGCTGGGTGTTATCTATGTAGATTCAACCACACTGCCTTTTCCATTTATTAGGCCTCAAGGAACCAGAGTTAAGGCCTTGTTTGTCAGAGTAACCACTTACAGAGGTGGCAAATTCAGGAATACTGTAATACAATAACATTGGGATTTACAGTGGGTGGGATGTGAGTCCTACCAATTGAGAATATGACTATTTCCTTTTAACATGTTCAGAGATCATAAGTCTGTATATGAATCATATTTGTGATGTTTGGTTGTGAAGAAGATGGATGTGCTGATTATAAATTTAAAAGAGCATTAGTCTGAAAACACCCCAAACACCCAATGTACAATACAACTGGCAGCAGCTAGCATTAATTCTATCATTTCTAATTTTGTAATTCTCTCATTTAACTCCATAGGAAGGCATTGCTCAATGACAAATCAGAGTTTCCTTCTAGTACCAACATCTTTGTGGACTGAATTGAATTGAATAAAACAGAGTGAACTAACAGGGATACATACAAAAAGGCATAACAGAAAATCTACCATGAGCAAGTGAGGTTTGACTGTACTACACTCAGAAAACAAACATGATTAAACTGTCACTTGGGGGGAACCACTTGTGTCACTGAGGGTTACATCTTTAACTGAGAAATATACTGGTGTAATATTCAGTTGCAGTTATATACTTCAATCTTGAATCTAATGTAAATTCTGTATTAGTGGGTTGATAGCTGCTCCACTTGTGATGCAGAGGTCACACTTTAATGTTGGGCACTTTGTGATGGTGTGTGTTCACAATAACACTTCACTATTACTTTTATGAAAAGATATTTACCTACATTTTCATTGTTTGGTGCCTGTACCCATATAAAGCGTGCTAGAAATCCTACAGAACGACTAGCACTGCTAGCACCACCAGTGTCTGGATAGTTTAGACTCTACCTTTCCAATATCAAATGAAGCTGGGTGTGTTATTAGCACATGGTGGCACTCTTCTCATACTGTGGGAAGGAAATTTTGACACTCTGGGCCTAGTTGGGTTGGGTCCTTTATAAATTCATATATGTAGCATAAATGTGGATTTTATACGACAGGCTATCCTATAGATAAAGTAATGTACCCATGTTAATAAAGTAGGTCTGTTAAGGTGTACATGCCTGGGCTGGATGATCCTGCTGTTTACTGCTCTGTTGGAGCCCTGATACTCACGCTCAGCATGTGAACCGCACACTGGCCAGTGCTACCACTCGTTGTTGTTCTCACAGTCAGCCCTCCCCTTTCTGCATATCTGAATATTATCTGAATAGAAGAGCGCTGACGCCTCGCCACATCAGTCCAGCCTGGAGAGACACATGAGTCGTGTGTGATCCGGCGGCTGTGGGCCCAGCACGTGAGCGAGCGCTGCCGTGTGAGCGATGAGGTGGTGGGTGCGGGATGGGAGTGATCAGAGAGCAGTTGGCACATCTCCTGCCCTCTGACAGGTGCCACGGGCCAAGGGATCGATACCTCCTATGTGCAGCTAACAAGCTCCTATATTTAGCCCCCAGACAACTGTCAGAGCTGTGTGGGCTCCCACCTGCAGCGAGAAACAATGCCTGCCTCGCTGTCATCTTCGCCAACAGGGGAGAGGAGAGCAGCGATAGACCCATCAGGGGTGTGGCACTCTGTCACAGCCAGAGAACGCAGAGCGACACTTTAATTTCAGCACAGCCGAATGGCCTTCTTGATCATTTCATTTAGCATGCTTAGATAAAGGGACGTCATGAGGCCTTTAAACAGTGGCTGGTTTTAGGACAGTGCAGGTGAATCTTTTTATTTAATGAACCATGCAGAAAAGAACCATAGAAACCGTTTGTCTGGATTTTTCTTTACCTTTTATTTGTACTTTTCTCTCTGTGTGTTTTGCCCTCACATGTAAAAAGGTGCTTTAGACAGTTTTGAGTGTTATTGTGGCTTTGGGGAAAAGTCTTATTGAAAATGTTGGGACCCCTGTAATACACTGGGTTCCTGTGCTTTGCTTCAGGATTGGCTGAAGAGCAATTTAAATCTGGACGGGCAGGAATATTAGCTTTAATTAGCATTAAATGCTTTAAATTTGTCCTTATTTTATTATTACATTATCAGCTAACCTTTTTTTTGCCCATATCACAAGAATACCAAAGTTTACAGGCGTATTTTAAACCTAAGTTGCAAGAACCCATTTGAACTATTTTCGGATGTATACGTTTATCTATTCAGCTTACAGAAGTTTAACACAACTCGTTCATACTGAAGTTATAAAGAGTGTTTCAGAACAGGCTGCTTTTTAAATAAGGTACAGTACAGAGCAGCCAATCAGAACAAAGATCCTTTACAAATATCTGTAATAAAGACAGATATCTCCTTTAAGTCAGAGGGATAAAGAAAGGTCGGGCATGTAAAAATAATCATTCTTATTTAGTATTTTTTAGCCATTTCCATTTTCCATTGACTTATAAATATATGTTAAATAAGTATTGGGAAAGAAAATTAAATGTATTGTCTGTGATAATTAACTATATATTATAAATGCAGGAGACAGACTTTCAGTTTTTTTCATTAGTTTCAGGTACTGAAGAGGTAATAGGAGATAATATTTGTTCATTTCCTAATTTCTTAAGAGAGAATAAGTCTAAAGTTTATTTGTGAAATAACACATCTGCAGATTTGCAGGTTAAGATGTGATATATACAGGTCCTTCTCAAAAAATTAGCATATTGTGATAAAGTTCATTATTTTCTGCAATGTACTGATAAA
>JBBIGC010000007.1:21456923-21467606 GCA_037576955.1 Lepidarchus adonis | reverse complement strand
ACCAATGGCTATTTTTATTATAATAAAATAAGATCTTCATAAAACACTCAAGAAGCATTAATTCACATTCTTAATTGTGGCTTACAGTAAGTGTATCAGCTACAGCATGTACCCATCACTGGTCAAATAACATTCCCACATGATGGCCTACATACTGGAGGTTGTCCTCGACTCACTCCTTCAGTTTATTCGTCCACATGATTTAAGCTCAGTCTGTAACTCCTTTGAGTTTCATTCTCTGAAAAAGAAAGGAACGAGAGTGAAAGGGCTTATTTAAACTCTTCCATCCGTATCCTGTTCTTGCATGTATGAAAGACCCTGGGACCCTGCTGAACAGCTTTTCTGTGTGTCACCAAGAGACCGGATGGTGAAACATTCATGGAAGCTTTAAACACTCTGTGTAAAAAGACTTAAAGTGAATATTTTAATTTGCTGAATGTAAACAAGTGAGCGGAGCAATGTATGATCCAACGTCACAATGAGACTAGAAAATTTGTCTAAAAAAGTGCTTCTGGCATCTGGACTTGTTGAGTAACAACTGAGTAACAACAAATCATGTGCACAAATACAGTATAATGCACAATGTGAATGCGGCTTATTTCAGTTGCGTCACAGTTCTCCTAATGATTTTAGCCAGTTAATACATTAATACATGTCAATAATGGGTTATTATGTTGGTAAATATTATTTCAGTACATTAACTTCAATGCCTTAGTCAAATTGAGGGTTTTAAAGAAATTTTTCCACTAACAGGCCATTAGTGATGGTATGACTGGGCACCCACCACTCTTGTCAATGGGCCATCCAACATAAAACAAAAACAAAAAATAATACATTAAATATATATTTGTAAATATTTATATAATATAATTCTTCCCAGACAACTGCATTGACTGGGAGTATGAACATGATTTGTTTGATATAATAATATAATGTTAATAAATGTTTTTAAATGTTAAATAAATGTTTTAAAATGTGTTTTTTGTTTAAAAATGGAATAATAGTGAATATATGTATATACCTAAAAGTTATTTGTCAAAATATGTATATGTGTTATGTGTAAACAAGTCAGCAGACCAATGTATGATCCAACCTCACAATTGGTCTAGAAAAGTGACAATGTGCTTTGGCACGTACACACATACATATTAGTATAGTTTCCCAGTCATTTCAATTCACATAAATAAGCAACTCCTCCTCCAGCTCTAGTTCAGTCCTCCATAAATTCAAGCTTGCTGCTGTCACCTCTTTCCTCAAAAAACATAGGCCCAACCCTGACATCAATATCCTGCTTAGCTCAAATTCTTTTCTGACAGGAATATTGGAATGTGTCTTTGGCTCCAAAATCACAGCAACCCTTATCTCCAGTTACATGAATGAACAAGTTCACCTCTATTGCTATTGCTCCTCTGTCCCATGGCGTCCCCCAGGGTTCAGTGCTTGGTCCTTTTTAACTCTGTACACACTCCCCTTTGATAAAATCATACATCATCATGGTCTGGATGTCCATCTCCACAAAATCCATCATCATTGTAATCCACTCCACTCTGATGAGCTGCATCACTGGTATTAAGTCATGGATGCCGGCCAATTTCCTCAAGCTGAATTGTGATAAATCAGACATAATTACCACCAGTCTGAAATCCCTTACAAGAACCATTCACGCCTGTCGCCTTGATAACATTTTGTAAACCTTCCTCACACATCTGCAAGTCATTTGGAAAGAAACCTCACTTTTGAACACTACATAAACACAGAAACATCTTCACTAGATCAAGGTATGGTACAGCTGTTGCCACTTAGCATGTATTCCTGCAGTATCGGCTGTTAAATCATTTTGGGTTTCACTGTTTGAACTTTTTTGCAAGTGGGTAAGACAGTCAGACTGTCTGCTTAATGTAAATGTAGTGGCTGGAAGGTGCTGGTCCAGTATAATACTTGTGAGTGTTGCTGTTAGTGTAAGGGCCACCTCAGCTTTTCCATGGTCTTGATGAAATATAAAGCGCGGGTGATTTTCATTGAATCAGCATAGCTGTAATTGCATGCGACACAAATGGATTTCCTGTCACTCCTGGGGTTTATGATGAGGAGCTGGGGATTCACACCAGCTTTTCCTTCCATTGCAATGTGTGTGGTACATGTGCTCGTAAAAGCCCAACACGTCCCTGTAGACCATCCCCCCAAACACAGTACACAGATCGATCTGCATGAAACTCCTCACTTATTACTCCAATTGAGAAGGTACGGCTTCGCTAATTCACAATTTCTGCCTGCACTTGAATACATTTGCACGATCTGGAAAGAGGAAAGAAGAGCGGATAAAAGGTCAGAACGTTTGTCGCTGCCCTGGGTGAAAAAAATATTCAAAGGTTTTAGTCACTTAAGTTTTTTGCAGCTATATACTGAGGTACGTTTTTGTGCAGAATGCTGATCGCCTGTATATATTATGGTGTCTGAAGACACATCATAATCTAATAATCGTCTGGATTAAGCTTGTGTTGGCTGCAGTTTATGATGAACTCAGCATCTCAAAGACACATTGGGAAGGTTATAAAATAATCATGCACAACAGTGTAGCCAAGATCAATACAAGGATCTGGTAGTTAATTAAAAAAAAACAATGTGGGATGAGTTATGAAATCCTAGCGATAGCTGATATCCTTTTATTACATTATCTTTGCAATAGAAGAGCACTTACACTGACTGTCTGTGTTGTAAGTTTTACACTCAGCTCTTTGAATATTCTAAAAAAATTCAATTCTTGAGGATATATAATAATACAATACATTAGGTGTGAAGTATGTGTATTTAATTTTATGTATTTTTTATTCTTCAGAACTTCAAAAGTGTTTGAGCAGGAAAATCTATTAATGAGAGACATTGCTTTATAAAGACTAGCGTATTGTACCATCAAAAAAGATTTACCCAATCAGCAGCTGAAGAAAACTGGGTGAATTAAATAGCACGGTGAGGTGGAATAGGGTGATAATTAGTCAGATGTGACCCTGGGGGGAAACCTCTTCTGGCTCGCTTGAGCAAAAGCAAAGAAAAACATGTTTAATGCAAAAAAGAATTGATTTGCTTTATAAGAAGCTGTTGCTCATTTGATTATCACTAATATAACAGTAATTTCTGCTAGACCCTCATTTCCTGATGTTTTGTTAATAGTAGAACAACAATTAACATGGACATTGTAAAGTAGGTTACAGACACTGTAAAAAAAAAAACTGGACATAAAGATATACAATGTTTCCTTCATAAAAGGCATTGTTAGACCACCTTGGATTGTGAAATATAAAATGTGGATTTTTGCATTATTTGACAGTAACAGTTATGGAAATCACATGTACCTGATGACCAGTTCAAATCAAATAACATGATTAAAATCACAGAATTTGAAATGTTTTTTGTTATTTTGGTCTTGCATGCACGTATTAATAGATGGTTGTGCTTTCATGACATTAGATTATTCCCCCTAAAGAAACACGGTGGTTCAGACGTGTTTTCTGCAATATTTTGTGCAAAACTGTAGCTTACTGAGCTTACAGCTCTATCTCCAGGTTCTACAATTTTGCCACCTACTGACCAAAATCTGAGAAATATCCAAACCATGCTTTGTTTAGTTTTAGGGCAAGCAGTGCATTCAGTGCAGCAACCCATACTCACGTGACTTGCTGGACAAACAGACGTATTAGTGCTGTGTTTACACTTAATCAGTGAAAATGAGTGAATTCCAGTACAAGGCTAGATCCTTTGTTGGACAGTGGAAATAAAGCTAAGTCACTTTGACTCTGAAGTAATATAGTTATGCATGTATTAATTTAAGAAAAATTAAGAAACATTTACAAAATATGTTACTTCATTCAGTGAATTTTTATATGTGTCAATAGTAAAGTAAATACTTTAGGAACTTTGCAACTTCAGATTGTAATAAATCAATGAATTCAAAAATTTTCATTCACTTGTATCAGTAGGTATGATTTATAGCATGGAGAAATATTTTTGGTCCATAGCCGTCAGTGCTGTTGCCGTACGATGAGCAGCAGCAACTGAAAGTTAGGGTGTTGCTGAAAAGCTGAAATCTGTCAGGCATTGTTTGGAAAGTGTGGGCAACGTGTGTTGGATTTGAGGGTGGAAATATACAACTCTAGCTGTACATCAGTGTGACGTCCTGCTGAAGGTGATGAGGAGAGAAGGAAATGACTGAACTTGTGATTGTTTCTTTCTGATTTGTCATCAGAACAAATTTCCAAGCACTCTTTTCTTTAGGTGTGTTTTTTTGTTTGGCTTGACAATAGGCACTCTCAGCATTAATCTTTGAGCAGTTTAGAGCATCATTTGATAAATAATGCAAAGTGAAGCCCAATTCTCCCCAGGCACCTTCACCTTGCCTGAATGGATGAGCTCTCAAAATGGCCCCACTTGTCGTTTACAGGCAGTAGGGGTAAGCGCGCTAAAATACAAGGTTTATGTGTGTGCGTGTGTGTCCTGTCTCCAGAGTTGACCTTTTGCAAACATAATTTCCATATCTCAGAAACATTATACAAAAAGAAGTGTCATCTACAATGTCAGGTCATGGAAATTGTTAGTAGGAGTGAATTTATCCTGAGAGATTAGAAGGACAAGCTGGTCTGACCAACTTTTCTTGCAATGATATTTTTGGGTTGTGTATGTTCAATGATTTATTTTATTTACTTCTTTCACCTCTAAACGTTCAGTTCTTTTTTGTATGACATTTTCTTTTCAATAGCATATATGTTGTGTTGACTTTGTTTAACACAAAATTTCCTGAAAGAATTTGTTTAACACAAAATTTCCTGAAAGCATTTGTTTAACACAAAATTTCCAGAAAGCAACAAAAAAGTCTACTAAGAAGCTCCCTGTAATTGCCAGCCCACAAACCTGGCTCAGGTCCATTATCTCTGCTTTATTATGCAAACGCCTCAGGAAAGGTGGAATTTGGGTATGTACAGCACCTCTTTCCCACAAAAAACAAGTGGAAACTGCAGAGTAAGGAAGGATCCTGGATGAGTAGCAGCTAGAAAGTGATTGCAACCCATTTGTGAACTCTGACTTCTAACAGTTATGGTATGAGTGTCAGTTACTGGTAACATCTATTTCAGTGGACACCACTGTTAATCCGTCTAACTTAGCATGCTGCTGTCATGATCCATGTAGCTTCAATTTATTCAAGACACACAATAATTTTACACAGCACAAATTCTGTTAGAATCCAAAGGAAGTAAATGTGTACAAAAGGCAAACCTGAAATGTAGTCACACATGAGGAACACGAATTGCTTCTAGGTCTTCTAGGATGAACAAAGAACACATACAGAAAAAAAGAATGACATTGTAAGCGGGAAGTTTATAAAGCCAATGCAAAGGTTATACATATGTAAATGTATAAAATAGAAACAAATACCAATACTACAAGAACTGTTTAAAAAATAAGAGCTGTTAATTTGTCTAATACTGTAGGCAGAGTAACTGAATGTACTGTACTTTTATCATTTTTGAATTGGCTGTTCAGCTCCTGTCCTGGATAGCCAGTGTCCAGCCCAGTTTGGTGATCTCCCTGCTCAAACACACCAACTCCCCTGTTAATTGCCAGGTTTAATGATTGTATTTGCGAAGGGGAACTACCATATGCCTGGAAGTAATTCACTTCAGCACAACTTCAGTCACAACTTCTATCTTCGAGAGAATGACTGAATCAGACATTCTGATGAGGGTGTACCCTGCCTTGGCCCGTGGTCTGCTGGGTTTGGCTCCAGCTTACTCTGTGACCCAAAATGGATTAAGTGGTTTGGATAATGGATGGGTGGGAGGATGGAACCTACAGATACCTTTATATGGTCAAATCTAGAAATTTCAAGCTTTTATGTTTCTTTTAAAAATTACGTCTCACAAACATATTACTGTTTGACTGTGTACGATATTTCTTTGTAAAGGTTTTTTAAACCCTGTAAGGCCTGCCCTTCCTTATTATCTTCCCCATTTGTTTCTGTCTGTGGGCTTTCTTGTCTCCGCCCTAGTCCAGCCATCTCATTAGTGCTGTCACCTGTGTCTAGTTTGTCACCCCGTCTTATAAACTTGACTCATGACCTCTTTATTCAGTTTATATCTGTTTTTATATATTTATGAATAAAATAGTCAATGCTTCCTTCATTGATCAGACATTCTTTCTCTTTGCTTGACATTTGACACTGGACACTATATTTATAAACATTTTCAACATTTAACGCTGGTGTCTTGAGGGGGAGGGGAGTGTTTCTGAGCCACATTCCAGTCACTCTCTCCAGGCCGTTAACATGACAAAGGGTGAGAAAATTCCTGAGCCGGAGGGCTGGTCTGTGGGCGGATTTGTGGGTGGGCAGTGCGGGGTGTCCATGGATATTAGTGTTAAGCTTCCTGCATTAATTTGAGCAGCACCACCCAGAGGAGACATGAAGTATTGATGTCAGCAAGTCAAATTGGCGGCAAATGTTTGTTAATTATAATTACAATATTGCTGAGAGCAATGATGACAATATATTGCCAATACCATCACACAAAGTGCAACTTAACTAAATGTCACTTCTCCATCCACATACGAAGCACTGGGCAGCTATCAACAACACCCAAGATGCAGTGTAGTGGGACGATCATTACATTAAAGAAGCCAATATAAAGAATTTATCCGTACATTTATCATAGTCTTACTGCAAGTTTTAATGTTCAGGGTCATTCGTTTGAAGGATGCCACAAAGTTTCAATCCCTGCTTCAGACAAACCACTTTTGGATCTCTAAAAATATTTTTCAGTGAATGATTTTTTAATGATCCACTTTATTAAATGAGATATATTGGTGCATTGAAAATTTTTAAGTTTAAAGAACCTCTACATAATAAATTTAACATCTTCACTGTCTAGTTCTGATCTTTGTCTGATTTTCCTCCTTGTTTTTGTGTTGGTTTCCCTGATCTGTCCTTGCTCCACCCTTGCTCATACCAAGTGCCTTTCTCACTGGCCTTTGGAAAGTGTGTCTATGTTTTCTATAGTGAAATGACCGGAACATAGTTTAATATTATAACCTTATTTATAACCATTAATAAATCATTCATGGACTTTTAATAAAAGTATTGTTATTGTAACAGGGTTCCAAACGGGAATATTTGATTTAAGCATAAATCACTGTGTTTGTTAGAGGTTAAAGAACTCAAGCTTATTCAGCAATAATTTTGAGAGCGAGATGCAGAGAAGAAGGAAAAAGTGATTTGGCTGTATGAGAGTAATCTACACTTTCTAACAGAGTCTAGAACTCCTCACTAGTCATTAGACCAAATTTTCCAGTGCAGTAGCCTTAGGAATATATGTTGCATGGGGCTGCCCTTCTTATGATGTATCTGCTGTGCTTCAACAGACAGGACGAGTGCTGTTAGCAGAATTCCCACTGTTGCCCCTCAGTCACTGTGCTAGTGAAGGCAGTGCTTGTAGACCAGCGGGTTTCAACACTTTGACCACTTTGAATGTGGTCAAGCTACAACCTTTAATGTTGCAATTTTACTGAGTTCAGATTGTGAGTAGATTATTACTATTGTATTTGCCCAATAATACGCTGCCCCACATTATAGGCTGCCTCATTCTATAAGCTGCAGAAAATGTTCATTTATGTTTTAAAAATCTAAGATAAGCTGTCCCATGTTATTAGCCACATTGTTGCTGAATTTACTGATCTATAGAAGCATCTAACTTGACCCCTGGAGACATTTACAAGTCTATATCGATAGTGACATTATACTGTAGAGCATAAACAATTAAATTCATAAAATTTGGAACTTACCAACATAAGAACTACACGCAGAATTTAAGCTCCATGTGATGTCTGCAATATATGAGATGAAACATATCTGGTATCAGCAACAGCAAAGCAGCACAGGTCACATTTGACACTGTTTATGGATCTGATTTTGAAGGATTTTAAGAAAGGTAAGCCTTTAATTTTTACATATCAGTGTTGCTAATTTTATACTGAAGAATTTACATGTAGACGGATGATTGACATCGCTGTACTGCCGTACCCCAACCCTCCAGTCGTTCAAACAAAAACTAAACTTTTGTTCCTTTTATTTCTGTTAATTGTAGTTTTTTCCAGCTTGTATTATATAGTAAAATGTAATGTAGCAAAGGACTGAAAAAGTTTGAGAGGCTGGATGCAGCAGCAGCGATTAAGTGAGAGAACATCGTCACAGATTTATCGTTGCTTTGCGTTGCTTTTTGAAATGTTCATTGTTGCAGTAAACAATGCATTTAAATTCAACTAATCATAAGCCACAGCCTATCGTTGGGGAAATATGGTAATATTTCTTTACTAAAATGATTACCTTTAATTGTAATCATATTTGCTGAATGGAAACTCCCATTAAACAATTGGAACTGGTTACAGAATTGTGGCTTATTCACAGGGCAGGTTTGGTTACTGGACAGTGTATTTTTTAATCTAATTGTCATACATGATTAAAAATACGAGCACTCTTCTTCCCAAGTGTCCAATGCAGACACACTCAAGGATGCAATCAAGTGGCACTTGTCATGATGGCTTCCAACAAGCACTTTATGAAAGCCCAGCATGCAGGGCACCCTGTGATTTGATGTACATAAACAGGACTCTGCAAGTGCTTCTGATGAACCTTGATGTGATTAGAATGGTTGATGTAGTTCCATCTCTTCATGCAACTCAGCTCACACAAATCCCTGCCATTTATCCCCTCGTTTACTTGAGGTCTTTAATTATCATGGCAGGTGATTAGGATTAGCTTAGAGAGACTTTAGTCTAAACACTTTTTCTTAAACCTGCGTATTGATCGACCCAAATGAGGCCATGAGGCAGCAGCAGTGTTTATCTTCATCCTCGCTTTCTATTGCCAATAGCCAGATGTGGATTTATGATGGCGGCATTCAATTGTTATAGCACAATTACAATGCAATCTCCTTTTCCATATGCTTTACAAATGCTTACCTTTATTCACACCCCACACAATCAATCACATGCACGTTGACAGTTCAGGCAGCTGTGCACTGATGGGTCTCATGTAAACTGTCAATATCTCTAATCAATGATGGATCTTAACTGAGGTCAAGCAGAGTCCACCATTATTAAGTTCTTCTGTCATTGTTCCGTTTGGTACACAGACCCACCATTTGCATCTGTTATAAAATGAATGCAATTTAATATGTACTTCATATATGTGTGCTCAGTTCTTTGAATCTATTAAATTAACTATATTTCCATTTCCTGGCTCTGGCTATGTAAAATCAAAGCTGACATTTGCTATCTTATGGGTCGCAGAGCTGAAATGACGATCAGTTAAGGTTTTGAAATTCAACTTGCACTGATTACTGAGGCTATCGTGTGTCAATGTGATTATATATGACATCACTGTGACACAGCCTGGCGGTTACACTCTTGTAGTAGCTGATAAGGGAATATTTGCTATAATTAGAAGTGACAGAGGAAACAAACACAACTTGATCACAGAGGGTGTGATAAAACCAGCACAGGATTGAAAAAAGGTCAATTTAAAACTGAATCACTTGTAAGTCTTAACTGTCTGTTCTGAGCATCTCACATTTACTGACTTCCATAGATCCAGCTGTTAATGAACTACACAACTGTCTGCATCAAGTGTGTATGAAAGCAGCAGAGTAAATGATGACATTTAATAAAACGTGATGATATATCAAGTATTGTTATCTAATAAACGTTGCTTACTTACAGTTTCGCTCATAAGTTTTCATATGATTTCTTGGCCAGAGAATATGAACTTTTCTTTCACTCATGGTTAGTGGCAGAAGCCATTTGTTGTGAAATAACTGTTTTTACTCTTTAAATCATAATGTCAAAAGAAACTACCCTACTGACCATGAGCAGAAGTTTACATACCCTGATAACATGCACACAACTTGAAACAAACAGGTTTGAATAGTTATTAAAGGAAACCATCTTCACCTGTGATCTGTTTGCTTGTAATTAGTGGGTGAGTATAAAAGGTCAATGAGTTTCTGGACTCCTGACAGACCCTTCATCTTTCATCCAGTGCTGCAATGACTTTTTTGGATTCTAAGTCCTGGGGAAAGCAAAGGAATTGTCAAAGGATCTGCAGGAAAAGGTAGTTGAACTCTATAAAACAGGAAAGGGACATAAGAAAATATCAAAGTAATTGAGAAAGCCAATCAGCAGTGATCAGACTCTATTTAAAAAGTTAGAAAATTTGGGGTTCTGTTGAAACCAAACCACGGTCAGGTAGACAACTAAAATTGAAATCACAACTGCCAGGAAAATTGTTGCAAAGAAAACCCACAAATAACTCCAGGTGAAATACAGAACTACAGAAAAAATGTGGTCTGGCTGTTTCAAGATGAACAATAAGGAGGCACTTGAAGAAAGATGAGCTGCATGGTCAAGTTCGCAGAAGAAAGCTATTACTACACAAATGTCACAAAGTATCTCACTTACAATATGTCAAACAGCACAGAGACAAGTCTCAAACCATCTGGCACAAAGTCATTTAGAATGATGAGACTAAAATTGAACTTTTTCACTACAACCATAAACACTACATTTAGAGAGGAGTCAACAAGGCCTATGATGAAAGGTACACCATTCCTACTGTGAAACACGGTGGTGGATCACTGATGTTTT
>JBBIGC010000007.1:21348650-21367719 GCA_037576955.1 Lepidarchus adonis | reverse complement strand
TGCGTGTGTGTGTGCGTGTGTGTTTTTGTTTGTGTGTGTGTGTGTGTGTGTGTGTGTGTGTGTGTGTGTGGGCCATGAATAGTATGAATAGTACATGTCTGGGGAGGCCATGAGTGTTCGGATAACTTGGCATCAGGTGACCTTGAGTAGTTTTATTTACATAAACACTTGCCTCAGGATGAGGACATGGTGTGTTCTTTTATAAGCAGTCACCAATGATGAAATATTTCATCTCCAGGGGAATAATTACAATAATAATAATAAAAACAACAATGATAATAATAATGATGACACTTATTATATTAGTATAATAACAAATGCATGTATAAGGATTGTGTATTAGCCAGCCTGATGCTCACATAACACAGCTGTATGTATATGTATAAATTAACCAGTTACCCAGTTACATGTAACAGTGACCATCAGTGAAAGGCAGACCATCAGCTGAAAGACAAGGGAAGTCATGGGGTATTAGGGTTTTTCCTTCGAGCTCCTCTCTCATGCCCATTGCCGTGTCTGATCTCCACTTCCCACCTTTCCATTTGTGTTTCTTTTCTGTTCTCCATTGTTCCTTTACTCACACCGCTCCTCCTTTACCTGCTGCTCCCTATCCCATGTTTTCATGTATGCATACATATTGCAGAAAAGAATATAACTTTAGGATGTATGTTCCTGTATATCTTTAGAAAATGTGACAAGCCTGTATATCTATACATGTTATAGGTATATGGATATGGAATTACTATAATCAAACAAAAAGGGCAACTCAAGCGTGTAATGACAGACATTTCACTCTGCTTAAAGTCAGTGGAAGGTAACAATGAGTAGTTAAGTTGATAAAATTAATTCAGTTTACTTTGTAAACTTTGTAAATTATAACTACAATCATAAAATGCATGACATCAGAAGACATTCCCCATAAGCTTTGCCCTCTTTGTAAGTTGTTTGATTTGTTGCACCGTCATTGAGATGAGAATTGAACAAAGAACTCTTGTCCCGTCCTGCAGGGCATCACTGTGGAGCTCCTGTGTGGTTCTGCCTCTGCTGGCCCTCACCTGGATGTCTGCAGTACTGGCCATCACTGACCGCCGCTCTGCCCTCTTCCAGATCCTCTTTGCTGTGTTCGACTCCCTGGAGGGATTCGTGATTGTGATGGTGCACTGTATCCTGCGCAGGGAGGTGGGTGAACTTGACTCTTGATCAATAGAAGATATTATTCAATATATTAGTGCAAGCTATGTAACACCACCCATCGTAAAAGTCATCAGCAGATTCCTATGTCAAGCTTTTTGGCCTTTACCCTCTTAATTGTCTTAAAAGCGAAAATTGTTAAGACAATATTTTTGGATATAGAAGGTCATCCAAAAGATTAAAACCACTGGTCTAATATTGCCCTAATGTAGTGTAGGTCCCCAGTTCTGACTGTGGTGTCAGCGTTAACATTTTGTGCAACAGGAGCTCCTCTTTGGGATCAGGCCGGACAAGTTAGTCTTCACTCCCCACATTTATCAGTGAGCCTTGGGTGGTCATGTCCCGGCCGCCACAATCTCCACTTCTCCTTCTTTGGATCATTGGCAGCACTACATAAAGCCACAAGAGCTGCTAATGCTCTGACAATAAGGCTCAGACCCTTACGCTCACCTATTTTTCTTGCTTCCAACACATCGACATTAAGAACTGTTCACTTGCTGCCTAATATATCCAACCCCCCTGACAGGTGTATAAATATACCAGTTCAATCCTTATATTTCCTCGTTCTCTTCCTATGGTGCCTTCTGGCGTCATGACTTCCCCAAGTAAGCAGTATTAACCTGTCTAGCTGTCTACATGGTGTGAAGAAAAACATGGACTCATCTGACCCGGGTGACCTTCCATTTCTCCAAAATCCAGTTCTCACTGCGAGCTTTGTCAAAGTCAACAATCTGATTCACTTCATCTTCAAGTGGTCATAATGTTTTGGCACATTGGTGTAATGAAGGTGTATAATAATTACTGTGAGTGAGTTGCTGCTGTTCTTGGAAAAACAGTTCCAACACTTCTTGAAGTCATTGTCCATGCAGACGTGGTCAATGTGTTTAAGCCTTAAGACAGCAAGATGGGTCTGCTAAGAAGCAAAGGCAATCATGCTTTAATAACCTAAGGAGCAGAAGTGATTCAGACACCCTCAAGAATGCCGACCATCAAGCGCGTACCCCGCATGCCACTATGCTATGCCACTGGTGTGTAATTTGTGTAATTATTTGATCTCACTTTAGGTTCAGGAAGCGGTGAAGTGTCGAGTTGTTGATCGTCAGGAAGACGGTAATGGGGACTCTGGTGGCTCTTTCCAGAATGGCCATGCTCAGCTAATGGTAATTAGCGTAGAAGTATGAATGTTATTCAGCAGAGATGTTACTCTTATCTAGAGTACTTATCTAGAGTATTCTTTTAATGAATGTAACAAATGTGTGTGTGTATCTATATACTCCTTTCAAAATATTCCCTTTTTGCCATATCTACAGTAAAGTATGGAGGTGGCAGCATCCAGTTGTGAGGGTTGTTTTATTAGGGTAGAAGGAAAATGGATGTGGCAAAATACCGTCAAATTCTTGAAGAAAACCTGTTACCTGTTCAAGCTGTTCACCTTTCAACATGACACATAAATACACTACTTACAAAAAGTTAGTGATAATGAGGTGAAATTTATGGAAAACATAAATAGTTCACACTACAGTGATATTGTATTATGAAAGTAGGGCATTTAAGTAGAAGCATGTAATGGTGATTTCCTTATCTACAACAATTTATTGAAATAAAAGCCAAAAACAATGGTGATTAAACCACAATAAAAATGTCAATGTCTCAATAATGGGTCATGATCATCAATTGCAACTTGACAATTATGTCTCATGCTGTTCGCAAGTTGACTTATTGTCTGGTGAGACATCCCACTCTTCTTGAAGGGCGGCCCTCAGGTCATTGAGGTTCTGGGATACAGAGTTACGAACCTCTACACAGCAACTCAGCAGATCCCATACAGTAGGTTTTCTATGAGATTCAGGTCTGAAGAAAGTGCAACAGCTCAATTCGAGGTTCCCCAGTCTCCAGCAGCTGCTCCCTTGACGTCCATGAAGATGAAATTAGGTCTGTGTTGTTCATGCAGAGGCACAATGACTGGATTAATGATGTTATTCAGGGAGTATGGACTTGTCATTATCATTCATAAAGTGTAGGGCAGTTCTGTATTGACTAGACACACCTGCCCACACTGTAACACCACCACCAACAGTGGCCGATGCATAGTCTCCGTGACAACATCGTTAGGGGCCATTATTTCTGCTCAACATGACACGACTTTCATGAGAGAGCAGCACTGAGGCCCACTGGTCCCTGGTTTAGTGTCAATGACGTCTGTGCTTGGTGGTGTGGTCAGGTTTCCTTGCAGGTCGTCTATCACACAGAACAAGCTGATGTAAACTTTTTCGATTAGTCTGATGTGATACTTTGGTGCATCTCACCTCTAATGCCTGGAGTTGAGCTGCATTCATCATCCGGTTCCTCAGGGCACTGTTCATAATTAAGCGGTCATGAGTGTGGGATGTGGCCAAAGGACGTTCACTTCTATGTCTTTCTGTGACTCTTCCAGTTTCTCTGTATCTCTGTATAAACCTGCTGATGACTGTGAATCTCTGAGCTCAGTGGCCACTTCCGTCTGAGAACATTATGTTTGGAGCCTCGTAATGGCAAGATACTTCGATCAATTGTTGGGTGTCGTCATGATCTCATGATGTCAAAATGTGAACAGCATGATGAGGACGTCTGTTTAAATACTAATTCTGATTGAACCAGGAAACAAATTGGTCAATTCATGGATCAAACACCTGTAGTAAACTTTGCTGTTAAGGTCCTTGTCAGAGAACAGCAAGTTGTGTAAAAAGTTCTGAAACATTGAACAGTTGAACATGTGCATTCAAAAGTTTAGGGACAGTCAAATTAAGTTATTGTTCATTTTAGGTTCATCATTTTACGTGAGTAGTGTGTGTATGTGTGCATCTGTGTGTCTGTGTGTGTGTATATCTATATCTATATATATCTATATCTATCTATCTATCTATCTATCTATCTATCTATCTATCTATCTATCTATCTATCTATCTATCTATCTATATATATATAATATATATATATTATGTATAGACTGGAGTCTACATAGTCTAGACTGGAGAGGAATAGGAAAAACACTTTTGAATTAAATGCATGGTAATGTTGGAGGATTTTATTGAGGATTTTATTATGTAAAAAGAATTGTTGGGCTGCTTTTTCACAATACCTTGAAGCAATGTAAAAGGGAAAATGTAATTTTCAAATAGCTTAAAGAGGATAGAAATGAAAAGTACAGTATGATCCCTCTTCTCTTGACTGTCTCATTAGGCTCTTTGTATGTTCTCCTCAAATTGCTTCCATTTCTTTCAGACTGACTTTGAGAAGGACGTGGACATGGCTTGCAGATCAGGTAAGACGTGACTTTTCAGTTTATTTTAGTACTTTGAAGTGAGAAACTTCCTTTTCTCAAAACGTTTTGCACGTTGAGAGCCACGGCAACAGCCTTTTGAGTGTGAGGCCAGCTGTTTTGACAAGGAAAGCACCACAGTACACACCCCTAATTCAATTTCATCCAGGAGATTCAGAGAGTGATATGCTTACCGCTGAGTTGTAATACTCAGGTAAATAGGGCTGCCTGCTCCCTCGCTGTGCCGGCCGCTCCTAATTAAGTCCCTCCCAATGTCTCACCGCCAAACAGTGCTCTCTTCTCTGATATCCATCAAGGGTGGGAATCCGATTATCTCCCTAGACGAGATATCACACCGGCATCCAGAGAAGTACCATAGCTGAGATGCACACCAGCCTGTCACTGTCAGCCGGTCATTTGTGTGTTCACAATATATGATAGAATTCATAAAATGAGAGTTAAGTTGAATCAACATAGTCCATTATTTTGGCAGTGTAGGCAGGTACAGAAAAGATGAACTTCACTTTCACAGTAACAGTTTTACCATCTACTTAATAGTGTGTATAGTACTTAATAGTGTGTATACTACTTAATATTGTGTATACTACTTAATAGTGTGTATACTACTTAATATTGTGTATACTACTTAATATTGTGTATACTACTTAATAGTGTGTATACTACTTAATAGTGTGTATAGTACTTAATATTGTGTATAATACTTAATAGTGTATACTACTTAATATTGTGTATACCTTAATAGCGTGTATAGTACTTAATAGTGTGTATACTACTTAATAGTGTGTATACTACTTAATAGTGTGTATACTACTTAATAGTGTGTATAGTACTTAATATTGTGTATAATACTTAATAGTGTATACTACTTAATATTGTGTATACCTTAATAGCGTGTATAGTACTTAATAGTGTGTATACTACTTAATATTGTGTATACTACTTAATATTGTGTATACTACTTAATAGTCTGTATAGTACTTAATAGTGTGTATACTACTTAATATTGTGTATACTACTTAATATTGTGTATACAATTTAATAGTGTGTATACTACTTAATATTGTGTATACTACTTAATAGTGTGTATAGTACTTAATATTGTGTATACTACTTAATAGTGTGTATACTACTTAATATTGTGTATATAACTTAATATTGTGTATACTACTTAATATTGTGTATACTACTTAATAGTGTGTATGCTACTTAATATTGTGTATACTACTTAATAGTGTGTATACTACTTAATAGTGTGTATACTACTTAAGTGTGTATATTACTTAATAGTGTGTATACTACTTAATATTGTGTATACTACTTAAGTGTGTATATTACTTAAGTGTGTATACTACTTAATAGTGTGTATACTACTTAATATTGTGTATACTACTTAATAGTGTGTATAGTACTTAATAGTGTGTATACTACTTAATAGTGTGTATAGTACTTAATAATATGTATACTACTTAATAGTGTGTATACTACTTAATAATGTGTATACTACTTAATAGTGTGTATAGTACTTAATATTGTGTATACTACTTAATAATGTGTATACTACTTAATAGTGTGTATACTACTTAATAGTGTGTATAGTACTTAATAGTGTGTATACTACTTAATAATGTGTATACTACTTAATAGTGTGTATAGTACTTAATAGTGTGTATACTACTTAATAGTGTGTATACTACGTAATAATGTGTATACTACTTAATAGTGTGTATACTACTTAATAGTGTGTATACTACTTAATAGTGTGTATACTACTTAATAGTGTGTAGTGCTTTGTGTAGTGTAGTGGGCAACACACCTGGTAAACACACCATGTTCCATCAAAGGACCATCTAATTCTGCATTCCTCTACATGTAACATGATTAATATTGTTGCTCTGGTTACAAGCATCAGACAAATGTAGAAATGTCTTATAATGCATAAACACATTTTCTACTATTAATGTTACTCTTTTTGTTTCCACTAAAGAACTTCTAAAACTACTTAACTTTAGGCATTTAGAGATTAGCTCTTTTTAAACAGTGAAAATGATTTTTTTCCTTCATAAAAACGGTCATGCACGGCTGTTGAGAGAGGGGAATGGTATGTAACAAATTCCCAACTGCATAATGTGATTAGTGGACACTCACACTGCTGTAGAATTAAAAAAAATATATTGGCTTGTCTTAACAGATTAACCCATACAAATTCTTTCCCATATATTTGCACTTAATTGATTCTCAAAAAGCTGAATAAAACATGTCCTGTATCAGTTCAGTATGGACCATGTCTGTTGGTCTCTAGTTACAGGATGATTTTGTATGTTATGTAATGGCTGGCTGCCCTAGTCTAGCAGCAGATGCTACGTTGTGAAGTGAGAAGTATGCAGGAATGTTTTGGTTCTATTTCTGCGAGTCTCAAACACTTTCCCAAAGTTACACATAACGTCTCACAATACTGTATGTGTTTTCAACCCTAAGTATAATGTTAAATCTATCTGTATCCAGTTGAACTCTTTCCTTCCTCACCATCAGTTATTACAATATCCTCTTAACTAAAGCCATTTGCATTGCAAGCGACTAACCAAACACACCTCAGCTGAACAATTCTTTCTCATCTGTATTTGTTTATGGCCTATTGTTTAGGACCTTGCCTGCAGGGTCGTGAAAGTGTAGATGATGTTACATTTACAAAGATGTAGTTACATTTTGTTGTGGTACACAATGCGTGATGGTGTGTGTTCACAATGACAGTCACTTTAACTTCCAAATCTGGAGGTTGAAAATCTTCAAGAAATTCTTCTAATGTTCATGCAAGACCTGAAAGAACACCACAGTTTTGTAACTGGGCTAACTTGGTTTGTGAAAACTGAAACTGAGATGTTTGCAAAAAGCATTGATACAAATCCTGAAAAAGCCTTTTGAGAAGAGTGGAAGACGCACTAATTACTAAAATATTATATATTTAATTTAGTTGTAGAGGCCTGTGTGATTTTCTGTTAATTTTATATTTTGCCTTCCATATAGACTGGATAATGAAATGATGATCTTTTATTTTTATTTTACTACAATGCAGTGCAAAAATCAAAGAGTCACAGCTTATTTTTTACAACCACACAGTGAACATACAGTGTTTTTACTGATATGTATTTGGTCAATAATATTATATATTGCACAAGTCCCTTCGTACTTGTGTCTCTTAAGTAAATTAAACACTTTTTTGGCAATAGACTGAAAACCTCTTAGCCTAATAGTATGAAATGTATTTATGTTTGGCAAGTTGGAGATGAATGGCCCTGGCTCATCATAACTCATTTGTACAGTAGCTCAATTTATTGAATATATATAACAGCAATGCAGGAACCTAGTAGGTCTAGTTGTAGAAATCTGTAGTCATTCTAGACATTATTCTTCAAATATCCGTGTTATTTGACTTGGATCCTGTAACTGAGCAGCCACATGATCAGAGTTGTATTGATCTTTACTGTAATTCAGCAAGAGGTTTTAAATGAAATGATGTTATGGTTAAACTAGGTTATTCTGTCACTTGCTCAGGATGGCTGTATTTTTTAAGCAGTATCTTCTGAGAGTGATGTTCTGTATTTTCCTGTTCCAGGCACCGTGAAGCGCTCCTCTCTCCAGGGAGAAGAGAAGTTGGCCTCTCAGCAGCTTACTCTACAGAAGGGCTCCAACTTCAACACCATGCCTGCCAGCATGGCCAAAGTTCACCTGCAAAATGTGGCTGACTACGCCAGCCACACACTCACGTTGCGTCGGGAGAAAGGAGCTATTGCAGGGGTCAGCACAGAACTACCTGGAGCCAAGTCCATCTACATCTGCGACGGAGAGCTGTTCAAGCAGCTGGATGGAGACCTGAACCGAGGCCCAGGGGACAACGCAGGGCCTGAAGGAGGAGGAGGAGGAGGAGTGGGCCAGGGTTATGTCATCCTCCCCAACAACAACAACACCACCATCCTCAGACCGTCCAAGGCCAACAAGGAGGATCAGGCCAAGTACAACATCAGCATCGAGCAGCTACCCCAGACCAGGCTCATCCATCTGACCAACCCCTCTGGCACAGAACCTGTGCCAGGCTTTGGGCTGAAGACCCTCCCCTCCGAGCGGGTCAGCGTGTCCTGCGCAGAGAGAGAATCCCCCGGGCGGACCATTCAGAACATCTCCAGTGAAGCCCATATTACCAGCGGTGCATGTGAGCCAGGGGATTCTGGGAATTCAGGCATGATGTCAAAGAGCGAGACCGTTTCTACACTGTCCATGAGCTCCCTAGAGGTAAGTCACTCCAGTCATTGGTGCAAATGATCAACTCTAAGCCTAGAAAGGACTTACTCTAGCAACATAAAAATCACCACGGTGAGGGTTTCCCTCCCTTTTCAAACTCTGACTCTGCTGTGTCTTCAGTTGCACCAATGATAGTTCACTTACTTGTCAGGTAGCAAACAATAAACTAGCTCACAAAATAACTTCCCAAAGGGGAACATTAAACTGTGTATTTTTTAAGGCTGCATAGATATAGCATTAGACAATAAATATAAATATGTAATAATCACTAGTAACTTGTTGGAACTAATAAGCCATTTTGTATATTCCAACATGACAAATGCCAGACCAAATATTAATAACAAAGCACATTCTGTAATATGAACATTTATTGAAGTGTCAACTATCAGCAGCATTTTAAAGGTGTGATCTCAGATGACAGGACTTGAACAAGTATAACTTTATCAGCTTTCAGGATCAGACATACTGTACCAATATGAGAGGCTGCTACACAAGATGGAACATGATGTTGCCACATTGGTTCTAATTCACAATAACTTAATTTATTAGCACTGTGAATAAGAAATTATGTTAATAATTAGACTAACTGTATTCATCAGTTGACTAAAATAAAGTCATTAGTAAAACATTTTACAAAAAGTTTAGTGCATTGTTCATTTACTTTAGCTATGTTGCTAAAGCTAGCGGGTTAGCACGTTTGCTACAGATCAAGGGTTTTTCACAGATTACTTTGATTTTTAAAAAGAATTGCTTTAATATTTGCATAAAAATATAGCTAAATAATTCATCGAAATTGTTTATATAATAACTGAGGTCAAATTTAACAAGAACCACTATCTCCTCATCACAGAACTTTCCTGTTTTGTTTTGAACTTATTGATAACACCACTAGATCAGTGTAAACCTCAAACCCTTCAAACAAGCAAGGAAGGCTATTGGCTTTCTCCAAAGTGAAAAGACGTCTTGTTCTGATTGAACTGCGTAGAGTGGTGGCTGCCTGTAAAATTTCATCAGTTCCAGAAAGGTCATGGTCGCCTTTAGCATAACCAGGCAGAAGAGCGAATGAGTGTTAATCAAACCTCGTGTATCAGTGTAAGCTTACCTGGAGGCTGGATGGTGATGAAACTTAGCTACTGCGACACTGTTTGCGTGTAGCTTAATTAAGAGAGGATGCTCTGCCTGAATTATTCATGCCGCTAGTGACAGAGTTGTTTTCTAAATGGCTGTGCATTAACTTGACATGCCACAGGCACCATCATGAGGGCTAAGCCGTTCAGTATGTTCAGAGAAGGGGTGACGTTCATTTAATTGTGATGAAAATTCATTTTCCCCTGTTTTCATTACGCCCTACCCTCAGTTCACCTCATCCCTGTTTCAGTTTGTTCTCCTTTCGTTCCTCTCCTCTCCGTCCAGTGCGTAGCAGTTGCCACAGCTCACTAATGGAGTTCTTACTTAGCGGCTTAGCGCACTTTCCCTTTCAAGCTGGAGTTTCATGCAAGCGTCTATTATGTATAAATCAGACGGAACACATCAGGAAGAAGCGTGAGAGCACAGAATCTGAACCACTTCATGCGTGGCTTTTTTTATATTAGAATTAAACAGCGAAAAGAGAACATGTTTCAGGCTTCTCTAGTGCTACTCACAAATGAAAAGGACATAAGGCTTCAGAAATGAGCCTGTTTACCATAGCGGAGGGAGCAAGTTCTCTCCAAAGGTCAGTTCTTGCTCACGTTTTGAATGTTAGCCAGCGACAAGTGCGTACAGCACAGTGACCACAGAGCACACACCCCAAACCGCCTCTCCTGACCCCAGGCCAAACATGCTCCCACAATGCAGTGCAGGGCAGCAGCTGCGGTGGTGGTGGAGCCGACAGAAGGTCAGACTCTCCTCAGACACTTTCTGACAGGCTAACGAAAGGCCACGCGGTCACAAGCTGTTTACTGCACGCCCATGCCAAGGTCTCACGGAAAGCTACTATACACACGTAGCCCTTACATTACTCTTACTTTCCTCCTCCTCTTTTATTCCATTTCTTTCGTTCCTATTGATACCTTTTCTCTCTAATCTCTAAACTTTATTTTGGCGTAGTTTTATTCTCACTGATCAAACGCAGTAACTCCATCTTTTTTTTTTCTTCACATTTTCTCCGTGTAGAGACGAAAATCACGCTACGCAGAGTTGGACTTTGAGGTACCTACATACACCCCTCCCCCTCCATTTCTTTTCATTGTTTGGCTATACCCTTGTGGAAATCGGAGTTGTCTTCTGTTGAACTAGCTAATCACATTTGCTCTCTCCTGTTCCCTCTGGCAGAAGATCATGCACACACGGAAGCGCCACCAGGACATGTTCCAGGATCTGAACAGGAAACTGCAGCATGCAGAGAAGGACAGAGAATCTCCCCCAGTGGACATCAAGACTGGGAAGAGGTGGAGCGTATCGTCTGGAGGCAGTGATAAAACCAACCTTAGTGTAAGCATCTTGCTCTATAATTCTGCTTTTTTTTCCTCCTATCCCCCTTTTGCTACTTGTCCTGAGACCCTTAGCTGCAAACTTTTTAACTATTTATTCATCTTAGTGCTTAAAACTCAGCAACTATGTAACTCAACACCTGTGCATGCTGGCACAGAACTGAAAGACAGGACCCAGGTGCTGGGGCGAATGTTAGAGCGCACCCCATACAGCCTCAGCTGAGCAGAAAGTAGATCCGGCCGAGCCAAAGCCGGACACAGGCACGTTCACATGGGGATACAAGTGTGCTAGCTCTAAACAGCAAGTGAGCAGTGGCCAAGGCAGCATGGTGGTAGAAGTGCCAAGGCCACTGTCAGGGACCTACACAAAGGCCCGTAGATGCCCATCGGAAATCAGGAGCACGTCTCTCCTTGAGAATATGCCTCCTCTAGAATGAGGGCACATCAACAGCTTCCAACCAGAACCAAGCCCACACTACACCACACCACCCTCGGGAGTATGCGTCCTCAAACCAGAAGGAGCACGGTTTGGCTCCATGGTGAGGGGACTTTTAATGGACAATGAGACTAAAACAGTTTTACCCATATTACCAACGGGCTCCTGCATGGCCAGCTTAAAGAATCAGCAACAGTGCCAGTCCAAGCCCACATGGCAGCTGAGAGCAACCACGCTGATAAAAATTTTACTTCATGTGTAGCGTATGAGTGCTAATTGCTCCATGAGCAGAACTCTGCTCCCTCTGGCATCGTAACCACAGGGAAGGGTACCTGCCTTTCGGCCAGCAAGGGGTAACCACACCACCTCACGCTGGTGTCCCCTTCAGCTCTGGCGCTGCCCCATACAATTTATAAGTAGTGCATCAATTCTTATTACCTTTCCTGATCCATTTCCTTCACCTGGATAAAAAAAACATTATTAAGGAAAGATAAGGACTAAGAAAAGACAGGGATGTTAAGAAGGTCTACACTTAAACTATACAACGTTGTTATGTAGCATGGTGATCAATAAACTAAAAATGTATATTAGATATCAGATATCAGGCCGTATAAATGTGAACAACACAGCAAGACTGGAATTGAGTTACAATAGGAATAAAGGCTTCCAGTTAAGCAAAATGATATGAGATGGAAAATGCTTTATAAGCAACAGGAACTTCTATGATGATCTGCTTCCTTTTTTGGCCATGTTGATTGTTTATGGGAATGGCTAAATGGTGTGCCTCTTCAAATGTGACTGCTTTAAGGAACTATGGGGCACCATTATCTCCTTATAACGGATAACGGATGGTCCATTGTACTCTATGCTGAAGGAGATAAGGAAGAAAGCACTGAACCACCTTTCTTTAGTTTATAGAGACCTTGTCCAGCTCTAATCGTGGATTCTTAGATTCTTCCGGGTCATTTCACTCAGTTAGGAACCTTCCTATGCAAAAAGACTTTTCAGCCACAGCCTTAAAGAACCAGCATAAATGGCTTGATTATTCATTTATTAATGGACGAACAGACATTTAACCAACTGTAAATGTGAAAAGATATAAAAGACAATATTTTATTAAAAATATCATTGATGACAAACTCAGGCACTGTAGAGTTCACATGGAAAGAAATGCATTGCTTTATTATTTGTGGGCATCGTAAGGCTGCCCTAAATTTACAGCTACTGTAAGCAGTAACTACAAGTAAGTGAAATAATTATTGTATGTGCATTAATGTTAAAGCTTATCAGACTGCAGCATAATTTAGCTGATTTGCCATTTAAAGGAGACAATCAGATGTTTGTACTTCTCTAGAAAAGGTTTCCAGGATGGTATTGTGACATTTGCCCTGTGCTTTTGTCTCTATGGTCCTAGTTTGTGCTCACATGTCTTGTCTATGTTTCATTTGTGTTTCAATATTCTGTCTCCGCCCTTCACCAGGTGTTCCCAGATCAATCTGTGTATTTAAACCCTTGAGTTTCGTCTAGTTTGGGCCGATATCGTTTGTTGTGACCTAGGTTGTTAGTGTTCTGTTTTTTGGGGAAACCTCAGTCTATGTTCATGGAGAGTCCAGTGCTTTGTTACTTCTATGTTTTGTGTTTGTTTGTGGATTAAAACAACTTAAACTGCACTCTGGTGGGTTTTTACAGAATACGTTTTTAATGAATTACTGTTTTAAGTTAATATACATATGGAACACTGTTATAAAAGAAGCTACCAAATGTTCAACCTCTTTGTAGAAGTAAAGAAATGATACAGCCTAGTATATTCAGTTAGTATATTGTTAGTATTGTAACACCTTTAGTGCCCTCTTGAGGTTAAGTTGAATACTCACTTGGAAACATTTGTAAACAATTTCAATAATGTCATATAACTGTGTTGATATATAATTCAAGTAGAGAGTCGGGGGCTGGGGAATAGGCAGCTGGAGTATTGGCCCATATACTCACCCTTAAGACATCCATTTGTGTCACTTGTCATACTCTTGTTTATTTACTACGCCTTCCTCCCTTTTGTTCATGCCACAGGACAAGCAGCAGACTCCCAGTAAGCGGGCATGGGAGGGAATCAGAAAGACACACTCGCCGCCATCATGGATTCGGAAGGAGCTGGAGCCACTGCAAGCATCTCCTCTGGAGCTCCAAGCAGTGGAGTGGGAGAAGGCGAGCGCCACCATTCCTCTGGTGGGCCAGGAGATTATGGACCTGCAGACTGAGGTCTGAGGGGCCTTCAGCGCTGCATAAAGGCTTGGAACATAAATGCTCCATTGGCAGTGAAGAGAGAGAGAGATACAAAAAGAAAGTGAGGTGTGTGTGAGGGAAAAAAAAATATGTGGACAATGGAACAACGATTTCATCAGTGTACACTTTGTTTTATTTTGATGCTGGAATGGCCTTTCCTTTAATGTCAAAGGGAATCGTAAACTCATGGGTCTGAACATGTTACTATGGATATGACCTGACGTTACCCGATTGGCTGGCTCTGGTGAGTTGAGTGGTGACCCTCTTTGGCATTCTGGGACCTCGCCATAGGAGCATGGGGAGTGGCTGACTAAGGAGAATAGAAATTCAGGCTGTGAGGGGGAGGAGCCTGAGTGTGTGGCCTTCAGATTCTTACATGCTTCTTGGATACATACACACACACCTCTACACAGAAAATATTTAAGACCATTATGAATAAAAGTATTTGAATTTTTAGCTACAAGCCTTCAACGTGTCTGGAAAGCCACAAAACACTGGGAAACCTCATTTCATGAGCAACTACATAGTATCCTGTCCTCATGATTCCAACTGATTCTAATGATGAATTATTATTATTATTATTATTATTATTATTATTATTATTATTGTGCCACAAAAAAAGCTAATGCCTATGCTGCTTTGGCTGTGATGGGTGGCGTGGTGCTAGGAGCTCCACTACCCTAATACAGAGGCCAAAGCCATCTGCATATGACTGTTAATGTTATGGAGGGAAATGCCTGCTCCACATGCCCTCCCACAGTGATGGAGTGGGGGGTTTGGTCAAACAACCTGAACCATGTTCGTGTCCCTTCCTCCCTGTATCCCAGAATCCGCCAACGAGCCATCAACCACATACCAACCACCCATGGATGCTTTAGAAACATCAGTGAGTTAGCTTTTAACGGCAAACACCTCAGAGACTCATGGAAGGATCCTGTCTGGGGCAGGGTCGTGGAGGCAGGGGGACACCTTCAGGTTCAGGTGTGAAGAGACAGGGCATGCCCCGCTGGATCAGGTGGGATAACGCTTCGGTGGATGTGCTACGTGCCTGTGGCATGAAAACCATGACTCTGTTCGCTTTATGGGGACGCCTCGACACACTCGTCAGAACTTGTTGAGTGTGCTGATCACAGTAAGCGAAGAACATCTGAGCAAGTGAGTGGACTGCAGTCAGGAAATTAGTATTTATAGAATTATGTCTGAAAGTGTAAGCTGAAGTGAATAAATACACAGTATAGATAAGAATATCTTATAAATAGATATGAAAGTATATGAATTTGCAAAGAGTTCGATTATGCGTTAAGTCAAGGGTTTCACATAGAGAAAGCACAAGGCTCACTCCTCAGAGTCCTGTTGTACAGCATTGTAATTATTTCCAAAAAGAGTTCTACAGAATGAATTTTAGCCTATAAATATCTTTCTTACTGTGCTTGGGGAATATTGTTATTCTTATTATAAAAATCATTGCGATTTCGAGATCCCCGAATCTTGTCAGGTTACTGGACTATATGAGTGTTCTGTAACTTCATGTAACAGTGTGTGTTTTAATATCACTGACTGTCACTCCAGAAAAATCTGTACTTGTCTGACTTCTCCGTCCCCGCCACCCATCCACTCTTCCTTTTTTAGTTAATTGGGTCTCTTTGTTAATGTACAGTTTTCAGAGCACAAGATGAATGTGTCATATTTCTAATAAAAAAATACTATATGATTAGTCGTAAAGTGTCATGTTTACATTTACACCTCCCTGTTCTATTGTGTTCTTCACTTTGACTGTATTTTTTGTTTTTGTTGCACCACTCCACATTAGGACTGTCACTTATGATTATCTTGTGTAAGCTACATATCATATCTTTAAGCATGAAATCAGCTGTCATTGCCAGCTGATCAACAAGGCAATCATAATTTACGTTTATATTGGAATTATGTAAGATAATTCTTTAAACAGCTTACATTTCACCAATATCGCAATTCAATATTTAGTTATATGTTTATTGATCTGTGAAACAGCAAAACATTCACATGACAATGGCCATTGTGCTGAAATACAGTAGTGTGTGAACGTCTGACCTAAATGACTTAAAACATCATCTGAATTTCAAGCAAGTACTAAATTAGATGAAGGAAATGTAAAGAAATGACAAATTGTCATATGTGATTATGTATTTATTTTAAAAAATGATCTTATATTGCATGTGGCAAAAGTAAGTGAATCATTTGAAGGTAAAATCAGACTCTGGTGTTTTCAGTTAATGGGATACATTGAATTATTTAAAGAGCAGGGATCCAGTAAAGCCTGGTCACATTTGTGGATGTCTATCTTGGCTCAAACAAAGAAAGTTTAGAGTTTTATAAAACCGTCTCTAAATCGTTTTGACCCCACCATTCAACAGTCAGACAAACTGTGCAAATAGAAGAAATCCAAGACCATTGTTACCTTACTCAAAAGTTGTCTAACATCAAAGATAATTCAAACGGCAAAGAATGTAAAAGTCTAAGAGGTTACAAATGAACCCAGGGTTAGTTTTTAACAAGTGAAGGCCTGTCTGATGTTGCAGAATATTGATGTTGATCATCAGGAGAACACTGAACAGCAATGGTGTGTATGGCTGGGTAACAAGGAGAAAGCAACTGCTCCCTCACAACAATGTCAAGGTTAAGATGGTGAGTCTAGTCATCCACCTCCAGCACACACACCAACACATAACATAAAATCCTTCTATATGATGGGCAGAAGAAAGAGCTTCTGACTGCTAGTGCACGACCGCTCCCGAGTCTGCTAAATCTTCCTGCAGGTTTTTTGCAGTAAAATTGGGATTTTGATTTGTCTTTCTGCAGATCCATCAGAGAGTTTTCAGTTCCCCTGAACTGCCATCTCTTAATTACATTCCTCACTGTGGAAACTGCAAGCTGCTTACACAGCTGCTTAGAGGAGCCCATAGTTTTTGAGTGTCCGTAAGTGTGAGCACAAGGTTTGAAGAGTCAGAGTATTTGTAAAGCTTTGAAACTGGCAGCAACTGATATTTACTAATAACAGCTGTTTCTATGCATCAGATCTAATGAGCTGATTAAGATCTGAAACCTTGTAAAAAGAATCTGAGACTTTGAAACTTTTAGGGTGCCCAAACATTTGCACAGTGCCATAATAATGTTTTTATTTTTTACATTTTTGTTCAATTTATGGCATAAAAAGTATCTATGCATCAATGTTTGCTGAAAATATTGTGTATTTTTTCCATGTGCAGGAGGGACTGTGTTAACATCTTTTTAATTACAATCCCATTTAATCACCAACATCTGTTATTTAACAAGGGGTGGCAAAACCTTTGCTAAGACTGTATAGTCGCAGTTTTATTTCTACAGATTTGTCTTAGACATGTACCAGTACCTGCCCTGACTTTAATTTCATTTCACTCAGTTCTATACTGAAATGAACCAAGACATGAAAGATGTGTTCTGACTCTGATTGGCCGTTGCTCTTTGCCAAGGGTGTATTTCTCCTCATGTCTGGCATGCCAAACATCCAGTCCCAGTTGCAGACTAGGTCGCGATCACTTTTTATCATGTCTCAATGTAGTTCACACATAATATTGCAGATTAACTGCAGAGTCACTTCCGATTCAAGGTTTTGTCTGCGATTTCCAAGGCGGCTCTGGGAATCATGGCTAAAGTCTTGTAGTGTGAACAAGTCCTCAGACTCACACTTAGGAACCTGAAGTCTTGACTTTGATGTACATTCGAGAGACTGGAGGCCTCATTCACACAGTCACTCATGAGGCATAAGACTTGTCTCAGGTTCACACCCAAGAGACTCAAGATCCGACTCTGACTTTCTCTTGAGAGACTGGAGCAGCAGAGAGATGGAAGACTCATCTCAAAGGACCAAAGACTTGATTCAACCTTGCAGACTGGAGGCTCAACCTGAGATTGGAAATTTGCCATCAGAGAAACTAGGGACCTAACTTAGATTCACACCTGAGAGACTAGAGCCTTGACTCAGATTTGCACCCAAGAAACTGGAGATTGGACTTATATTCACACCTAACACAATGAAGAATGTGGTTTATATATAATCATTTGAATATGAAGAATGTCAAGTATTATCATAAAACTAATAATAAAACCATCATTCCTATATTCCTATCCATCAGTGCAATCTCGTAATCAAGGTCATTTGAGTGACCATGGCACATATTTCTTAAATGGAGAGCTTGTACAAATAGCGCTCTATTGATCTCTTGGCATTTTCTTTCCAGTCCAGCAATAAAATAATATAAATAAATAAACAAACAAGCAAACTTGTGCTGTGGCACACGATTAGCTGAGCGAATATTGGGGTCTGGAGTTGTGTGTGATTAGAGGAGAGAGCGAGGATGACTGGAATGGCCTCAGAATTATTTACACTCCATGAGCAGGAATCCAATCTGGACACCAGGGCATTCTGCTGATAAAGATTTAAGCAATCATAAATATAGGAAAAAATAAATGTCATGTGCGTTATTATTAGATTTAAAGAACATAGCAGGGTGGAAATAGGGCACATGGGATATGCAGCTCTAGCAAAAAGACTGCATTATTTCATGGCAGGGCGGGGCTGCCCAGTATCCTCACCCTGATTATTCTGGTATTATTTATTCTCTTTCCTCTTGTAATACATCAAATTAGGGGCAATTAACAAAGAGTGAAAGAGTGCTCTAATGTAAGAAGCATCAATAACCTTTTCACAGTGTGATTCAAATTTCTGCAAGGTTGGGGTTGATGCACTGGGTTTTCACGTGGTCAGCAATATGCAAAGAGCATTGCTAACTTTGAAATTGAGGTTCATGGCCTTTAGTATGATCTGTTATCACTTGCTCAATGATAATACTAATGAGTACAGCAGCAGTTATCATTATACCTGTAGTATTCAAGGATTGCTCAAAAATAAAATCAAATTCATACACTGCATTGTTATTAAAGGCCCAGGACACTGACTGAAAATGTTAACTAGACTGTGACAATGTCCGGTCCCACTTTATATTAAGTGTCTCTAATTACTGTGTAGTTACACATTAACAATGCATGTAACTACAGTGTAAC
>JBBIGC010000007.1:21331642-21348550 GCA_037576955.1 Lepidarchus adonis | reverse complement strand
CTGAGCACAGCACACAGTAAAACTAAGAGCCAAATGATCCTGTGTCACATCATATTTATACCCCAGGGAAACAGGAAGTCATTCATTAATCCTAGTTCCTATTTACTATGATCAACTTTAAAAACGAATCTAGAAACTACAAAAATTCTTCATTTACATACATTGTTAGCGGTGCACACTTGATTTCATTAAAAAAATTCTTGCCGATTGATTTTTTTAATTCACTTAAATTGAATGTTAGATATATCTACAGTTTAAGTTTAATTAATTAGTGTAAGATTATACTCCTGCAATAAACAATGAATTTATAGATACCTTCTTCAGAAAGTTAGGCCTCTAGGTTACAGTCTTCAGTTTTGGGCAAAACCTTTGTAATGGATTAATGGAATAAATAAGTGTGTTAATTAAATTAAATCTTCCTGTACAAAATGTAACTGATCAGCCAAAGGCATTGCATTTTCTTTCTTGATGTCCTTTTATCAAATTTGTACAGAAAAGTATTCTTACATGACAATTTTATTCACGGCCATAGTTTGAACAAAATGACCTGAACAAAGTAGGATTGGTTTGCTCCAATTCAAGCTCTACCCTGGCATCTTGCTTTCATCTCCATACACCTCTTCAACTTATTTGTGGACTTACACTCACTAGCCACTTTATTAGGTACACCAGTTCAATCGCTTGTTAACACAAATGCTTAATCAGCCAATTAAATGGCAGCACCTCAATGCATTATGGCATCGAGATATGTTGAGGAGAAGTTGCTGAAGTTCAAATTGAGTATCAGAAAGGGGAAGAAAGGGGATTTAAGTGTCTTTGAATGTGCCATGGTTACTGGTGCCAGAAGGGCAAGTCTTTCAGTATTTCAGAACGTGCTGATCTACTGGGATCTACTGGTCGTTTACAGAGAATGAGCCAAAAAGAAAAATATTCAGTGACAACATGGGCGAAAATGCCTTGTTGATGTCAGAGGTCAGAGGAGAATGATCAGACTGGTTTGAGATGATAGAAAAGCAACGGTAACTCAAATAAATACTCACTACAACCAAGGTATGTAGAATACCATCTCTGAACATGCAACTTTGAAACAAATGGGCTACAGCAGCAGAAGACCACACACCTGTCAGGCTACAATTTGCACAGACTCACCAAAACTGGACAATACAAGAATGCTGTGGGGGAAAAGTTTTGGCACATTTTAGACCCCTTAGTACAAACTGAGCATAGTTTCAACACCACAGACTCTCTGAGTATTGTTGCTGACCATGTCCATCCCTTTATGCCCAGTCTACCCGTCTTCTGACGGTTACTTCCAGCAGTATAATGCGCCATGTCACTAAGCTCACATCGTGTCCAACTGCTTTCTTGAACATGACAATGAGTTCACTGTACTTCAATGGCCTCCACAGTCAGCAGATCTCAATCCAATCCACCTTTAGGATGTGGTGGAATGGGAGATTGGCATCATGGACAAGCAGCCAACAAATCTGCAGCAACTGCAGGATGCTATCTTGTCAATATGGACACAAATCTCAAAAGTTTCGAACACCTTCTTGAATCTTTGCCACAACGAATTATAGGAGTTCTGAAGCCAAAAGGGGTTCAACCTGGTACTAGGAAGGTGTACTTAATAAAGTGGCTGGTGAGTATATTTAACTACAGACAAGGACTCTGCATTCCACACTTTTTGAGATACATGCGAAGAACAATCTGAGTGAACAGTTTGGTATAAATGTCTGGCCAACATGGTGGGGAGGAAAGTGCATTGTTATTAAGATACATTATACTAAATACCAGTAACCAACATATTTAAGAAATTATAACCAGTGTATCAACTGTGACACAACATTTGAGGTGTAAACATTATGATCTTGCTCTTTTCAAAGTTTTGGGTGCTTATGCTGTAAGTTCTGAGGATTAGAATCGTGTATGATAGTTAGAAGGCAGAGCTGGAGCCTGACAGATCCCTTCAGTCAAAAGGTGCTTTTGGACCAAACAGTTCTAAGGAACCAACCATTGGGAAACTTGCCTGATAACTGTAAGGATTAAACCAGTCTACAAAGTAATGAAATATGTTGAGATCAAAGTGTCAAAATCATAAAGTATTTCCTGTTTCCTATTTCGCAGCTGGTCAATTTGTCCATGTTTTCACATTATTTACTTTTCAAGTGTACATACAACCTATGTACATGTTTCTCAGGACCCGTGACAATACATTTAAGTCCCTCATGGTTCCTCCAGTGTTAGAAAGTACATACTAGAGCTAAGTACATAAGTTAAAGCTAAAAATGTTGCTAAAAATGTTTTCTAAGACCTATAGTTGTCTTCACTTCTTCCTCCAATGGTTCTAAATGTACTATGGCCCAAAATAATGTAATATTTGTTCTCTAGATGGAAACACAACCTCTATTATAATTGGTCTGTTTTTGCTACATGTTTTGGTGCTGTGGTTTTTAACTATGCATATGACATCTGGTTTATTGCATCAATTGTATCTTTTTAATAAAATAAATAAAATAATAAAATCTATAACAAACTGCCTTCTATAACTTGAATATGTGAAGCAAAACTGTCATAAAATGAATAGGACTGTCATGATCGTCCTGTGTGTTCCATGTGCTTTTCTTTTGACGTGTTGATCATGTGTTTGCCCTTGTCTGTCACGAGATTGTTTGTGTTCCAGGTGTCGCTCGTTTGTCAGGGGTATTTAGTTCAGTGTGTGTCAGTCATGGGTGTGGGTTTTTGTCAAAGTGTGATGCTGTTCGTGTTTGAGAGTGATTAGTTTAATGTACATAGTTCTGAGTTTAATAAACTCTGTTTATTTCGAAATTCAAGTCGCACAGGCTTCTGACTTCCTTGCAACTATCACAAGGACAAAAAAAACTGCATATGAGCCCATTAAAGTTTTCTGGAATGTACATAGTTACTTCCTTTGATTTTCATCTTAGTGGCTGAAAAGTTTTTTGTGGTTGAGTTTGTGTCAGCATAAAAGCCCGGCGGCATTGGGTATGCGTAGCACATGTGCGCTCTCATTCAGGTGTATAGGTTATGGGAGATTTGCATTCTCATTCATTTTCATTCATTTAACAGATTGATCCCAATCCTCTTAAGCTCTATTCAACAGGGGGAAAACTGAGAGTCCTCAAATCTATAAAAAAGTTTCAGTCTAAGGAGTTCTCCTTCTTCCCTTAGTCTTTGTTTGTGGTTGCTGACCTCCCTCAAACCTCCTGATCTACTTTGGTGGCAAATCCCCTCCTCAGATCCATCCATTGTGACAGGTGCAGACAGGCTCTGATTTACAACCTGTCACTCTCACTCTCTAGACCGAAGTGCTTCTAGAGGAGCCTGGCCACAGCCCATCCGCCCTCATCTGTGTCTGCTCCAGTCAGTGATTGATGTCCCTCTATTTTTATACACCCCCTACCCCCCACACCCATGCCAAGACATAACCATAGAAATGCACATGCTCAAACACACACGTAAAGGTCTACTTATATAAACTTGTCCTTCTGATGGAGGTTCTCTATTATAGTGTCCTAGAACATTTAGAGGGATTCACACCAAACAGGGTCTTCAAAAGATCATAATACAATGTGAAAAATGTGAGTGTATATATATATATATATATATACACAAGCAGTTTCTGCCAAATACTTTTTTGCCCCACTGTATATATATACACACACACACACACGCTCATTTTTGAAGGAACACTGTAAAGACACATCGGATCTCAATGGGGTAAAATTCATGCTGGATATATAATATATTGATATGAACTGTTTGGTTCTTAATCACTCACATTATTGAGCATCACTAACAGACTCTCTCTCTCTCTCTCTCTCTCTCTCTCTCTTGCTCTCTCTCTCTCTTAAACTGAAATTGTTATTACTTTTATTTTATTTATTTACTTATGTTCTTGGTCTGTCATTACTATCCAGTGTCAACCAATGGAGGATGGGTTTGTTTTCTGTGCAAGGTTTCTTCCTACACTTTAGGGAGTTTTTCATTGCTGTTGTAAAAAGTGCAATATAAATCAATTTTGACTTGACTTGTAATGTGTTAGGAAGGAAAGAATCCCACACCATTTGATGGAAATGAAAATGATCAACCTATAGAGAGCTGAATTCCAAGACAGCCCCAAAATCAAGGTGGAAAAGTGATGCAGCAGGCCAATCCATTAACCCAAAATGTCACTGCAGAAAGTCAAAATTGTACTCAGTATTTCATACGGCCCTATGCGCTTGTATGCCTGACAACATCAGGACCTACTACCAATGGGATGATGTTCTTCCAGGTCTGGATCTGGGCATCACTGAGCTCCTGGGCAGTCTGAAGTGCAACCTGGCGGTGTAGGATGGAATGAAACATAATGTCCCAGAGATGTTCTATTGAATTTAGATAAGGCAAGCATGGGGGCCAATCAATGGCATCAATTTCTTCATCCTCCAGTAACCGTCTGTATACTCTCGCCACATGAGGACAGGCATTGTTGTGCACCAGGAGGAACCTAGGACACTGCACCAGCATAGGGTCTGACAAAAGTATTTCATCCTGATACTAAATGGCAGTCAGGGTGCCATTGCCAAGCCTGTACCTCAGTGGATATGCCTCCCTAGACCATCACCTCCAAATTAGTCATACTGAATGATGTTACAGTCTGAGAAATAGCAAACCTTCTGAAAATGGCATGTATTGATGTACCTGTGCAAACTCTATAATGTCCAGGTTTCGCCTCATGCGAACAGTTGTGACACTGACCTTGAAATGCAAAACTAATGCAAAACAATCAGAAAAGGAGGGAAAAATGTTTCCACTTGTAAAACCATTCCTGTTTTGGGGGTTGTCTCATTGTTGCCCCTCTAGTGCACCTATTGTTCACTTTATTAACACCAAACATTTTCTCCAGTAGCATGACAATTACAATCAGCTGTAAACAAATATTTAAACACAAATTTCTGCTAGCATCACGCATGAGCACATTCTGGATTAAACTTAACATCTTAGGTTTCTGCAACAGATGCATGAACTACTTTACCTTCTAGCAGTGTGTAGTATGTAGTTATTCCTTCAGTAAAGAGCATGGAGTTGCTGTTGTTTACAAATTGACAAAAAACCACTGACTAGGCTGCAGTTTGTATTTACAATCAATTAAAAAAAAAAGTGCAGTTAATTACAGATTTAGGTGATTTTGTCATTGAAAGATGTTAACACAGTCTCTCTAGGACGTGGAACAAATACACAATATTTTCAGCAAACATAGTTAAATAAATTGCCATAAATTGCAATAAATTGAACAAAAATAAAAAAATTGGCAACCATTAAGCATGAGGGTGGATCTATCATGCTTTGGGGTTGTGTTTCAGCCAGTGGCACAGGAAACATTGCACAGGTGGAGTAAAGAATGGATTCCACTAAATACCAGCAAATTTTGGAAGCAAACATCACACCATCTGTAAAAAAGCTGAAGCTGAAAAGAGGATGAGCTTCTACAACAGGACAATGATCTTAAACACACCTCGAAATCCACCATGGACGACCTCAAGAGACGCAAGAGATCATGATTGAAGATTTGTGGTAGATCTTAAAAGAGCTGTGCATGCCAAAGACCAAAGAATATTACAGAACTAGAAGCTTTTAGCAAGAAAGAATGGGAGAAAATCCCAAGTACAAGAACTGAAAGACTTTTAGATCTAAAAAGCATTTACAAGCTGTGATATCTGCCAGAGGAGGTGTTACTAAGTACTGATTATGGAGGGTGGCCAAACTTTTGCACAGTGCCATAGAAATTATTATTTATTTTTTTTCAATTTATGACATAAAACTGTGCATCAATGTTTGTGGAAATATTGTGTATTTGTTCCATTTAGGATTTTCAGAAGTCCTACAATGATTTTTTCTCTCGCAGAGGCTTTATCCAGTGGAAATCCAAACATAAGTAGACCTATTTATGTTCATGGATGATCTTTAGTCCAGAGTCTGAAGGCTCAACCAATGGGAGAGGTCATTTGGTTACATTGACCTAGTTACCAAAGAGAAGAACATTCTGAAAAATATGAAATAATTCAACCCAATTTAGATAGTATATAAACTATGGATTCTCCTTATTAATATAAAAAGTGCAGAGGCAGGTTATTGTTGTGATTTGTTGTTGTGACATTTTCAATATCATGCTTGCTCCAGTATGCTCATGTTCTTTCAAGTTATTTGTCTTCTTGCTGAGTGAAAAATCCAATATAAGAAAGGCATTATTTAAACAACCACTGCACTGAAATGCAATGAGGTAATCTGACAGAATCACTTAATTGTCCACTTACCCTAGATGTAGTCGACCATTAAAGAAATGTTTGGACTCCAAAACTGGGGCTAATGTAGCTTACAAACACTAAAACACTACATCCACAAAAAATCTCTCAACCTGCTGAAACTACGTTCTGTTATGTGATACTGTTAACTATTGTGTTTAGGACACAGAATGACTAAATAAAATAAAAAAAACAATAATTAAAGTAATTAAATTGAACAAAACGTATTTTTGCAGTGAATGACTGTTGACTAAAATTGCTTCCCTTAGTTTTCAGTAACATGGTCCGTGCATTCCATGTGGTTTGTTCTGGCTGAGAGGTGTTAGCTTAACAGCTTTAGCACTTTGGAGTCCAGACATGTGTTTGTTGATTGAATACATCTATACAGTAAGTGAAAAATGAGTCAAATTCAATTACTTTAAACTTCCCATAATTAACGTGATTTATTGCTTAGCTTACTACATAGTTAACATAGACAAACAAATCAGCATTAATTAATCATAACTAATGTTAACAAAATATAAATTTTATGGCATTTGTATTACTCAATGTTTGTTAAAATAATAACTAAACAACATTTTCCAAAATTGTAAACTTAATCACCTTTATCCTTGGTCCTAATTCTAAAACTAACTCTAATCCCTAATTAAGATTAATTCTAACACTAAGTATTATAATTTTAATATAATTATAATCTGAGTAATAGATTGGCTCAGTACTAATACTAATGGTATTTTTATTTTTTTTGTGTCTTATTTTTCTGTTTTTGTTGTGTGTGTGATCAAGATGTCCACTTCACACACACAGGCATTACCTATTTATATTATAATTTATCATGTAAGTGTGAAATTATCTCACACTGAAATTCTGATCATGTTATTCGTATTAAGAAGTGCCATTTGTATTAAAGGCGCTTTGCCAGTGCCTTTAGATAGATGACCTTGATTCTAGCACTTTATATAATTAAATATGCTTAAAAAATGTCTTACAGTATTTTTACAAGCAATCCATATATTCTACACATTTGTTCGTTTTCCAGCATACAGTGGGTAAAATAAGTATTGAACACGCCAGTTTTCTAAGTAAATATATTTCTAAAGGTGCTATTGACATAAAATTCTCACTGGATGTCAGTAACAATCCATCCAATCCATATATGCAAATAAATCAAACCATTGATCTTCATATACTAGTTATGGTAATTCAATGGAATGACACAGGAAAACAGTATTGAAGACGCTTACTAAAATTTATTTAATACTTGGTACAAAAGCATTTGTTGGTGTTGAAGCTTCAAGATGCCTCCTGCACAGAGAAACTAGCTGCTGCATTGCTCAGGTGTGATTCTGGCCCATTCTTACACATAGTCTTTAAAAGTCTTCTAAAGTTACTTGGGTCCCTTCTATGAACTCTGAGCCTTAGTTCTTTCCTTAGATTTGTTATGGGGTTCAGGTCAGGTGATCAGATTGGATGTTAAACAGTTTCCTTGGCTGTTTCCTTGGCCACTCTTGTTTCATCTCCATTCTGGCAGATTTTTATCAAAATTGTCTTTGTAAATTTTTCCATTCATCTTTCCTTCAGTTATTTGAAGTGGGAGAGTATCTTATGCTGAAAAACAGCTCCACACCATGATGTTCCCATCTCCAGTCTTCACTGTTGGTATATTGGTATATATTGGTCTCATCTGACCAGACTATATTCTCCCAATATTTCACAGGTTTGTCTAAATGTTGGTCTGCAAATGTCAAATGCTTTTCAACATGCTTTTTCTTGCATGAGTTCAATACTTTTCCCTGTGTCATTCCATTTTATTACACATAACCTAATGTATGGACATCTCTGGTTTTCTTTACATGTGTGGATTGGATGGGTTGTTACTGATATATCATGAGAATGTTATGTCAGTAGCACCTTTAAAAATATACAGTATTAAAAATTGGTGACGTGTACCATTATCAATACTTATTTCACCAGTTGTATATTCCACTGTAGTGAAGAAAGAGATGTCAACGAGTTTAATGATCTTAGCGTGAACACTTTTATATTTGTTGTGGAAATGGATCATACCGAGGTTGGGATACACAGCAGAAGTTATGAGTAATCACAGTGATGTCAAAGCTCAGTTCAGCTCCTTTTTGCACCAGCATACGTCAATAATAATGTCTAATGGATAACGTTGCTTGCATAATTGGAAAAGCCATTAAAAATAAATCAACAATAGTGCTTAGCTACACAGCTATAATAGCCAAGCCATCAGCCACTCATTCATTTGAGACACACTATTGGGGGAGTGTGCAACTGTTTCTCAAGACAAACAATGGCTCTTTTAATGAAAGGACATTTAACAACAAATCCTGACTGCACCTTTTCAAAGCCCAAACTATTATTATGATAATTATTTCATGTTTTAATGTCATTGGAAGCTTTGTACCTCTGTAGTAAACCTTTTTGGTGACTAGGTTATAAAGACCCATAGCATATAAAGCCTCACATTTTGAAATAAAAGATATGTGATGTAGTATGTGAACAGTATTCAGGCCAATCTAAATGACCTTTCACTCCCCAGCCCATACTGTAAATATATGGAAGCTATATGTGTAAAAGCAGCATATTTAAATGTATCAAACTATTCAACATACATGTTTCTTCCCAAACTGCTTTGTGAATGAGGTTGGAAAATCTTGGTAAAATCTGGTAAAAGTAAAACAAAGCTATTTCTGGTCATAAATTGACACAAATGTGTAATCATATATTGAAATATCAACATTTTTTGTTGATTATTTCAAAATTCAGATTTATCTCATAAAACATGAAAAGTTTTTCTTTTTTCTTTTATTTTTAGTACCAGTATGGAAGGCTGGTCGATTTCCCAACTTTTCAATCTGTAAGAGATGGCACTTTCCAAGGGCATGTTTCTTTAAAATCTAAATAAAATTCAGCATATGCATTCAATTACAAATAATGGCATCTGTACCCTCCTTAGATTTTTTAGTAATGTGGCCATTGAAGCTACAAATGGATGCTTTTGCGAGGCAGCTCTTCGGAGAGCATGAGGTGCCAGAAAGCCTTTCATGCTAATAAAGAAAAGTGGGGCTTGAGTTGAGTGTGCATATGACTCACAGGCACTGGGGCTTGGCTAAAGCAGTCAGGCGCTGGCAGTAATAAGGAGAGGCAGATCCAGCCTATTCATAATGCATTCCCTCCCTGTCAAATTCCAATTTCTACCTGGCAAATGGGAGACAACTTAAAAGGAACTTCATAAAATGGACGAATGTTTCATTACTCGTACCTCCCCAGTCAACCGGCTGCCGAAATGTGCTCACAATCATCTTCGCATCTTAGCAAAGGCCTGTTTACATACATCACTACACTCTCAAACATATGCTTTATTATCCTGTGACATGTTTGTGTAGTACATACAGAAATAAAGCAGGAAAATGTAATCTTGCTGGGTGCATTTTTCATTGTGTGCTTTCATTTCCTGCAGAGTACAATATCCTGTACACCCAAGCGGCTTGCATGCTTTAATTTGTCATCCTTAAAAAAAAGAGAGAAGAAGAAGCCTGACCCCAGTTGTGTTTGCCTTAGTTTACTCAGTTTATTTCATGTTTCTTAAGAAAAGGATATCTGTTAACAAGTGTGAAAAGATATGTCATAATACAGGAAGTGGTTTTCTTTGCAGCTGCTTTTGTAGCCATCCTTAGTGAGGTTAACCAGTTTGCTTTCTTTATCCAGCCTTAGGCTGCCAACAAAATGTTGACCCTTTAGGTCTAGTGTCCTAATACTACAACATTTAACACTGTAGTGTAATTAGGCTGCTGTTCTGCACAAAAATGTATCAAATGTTGTAAATGGAATGAAATGGGTTTCCCCCATTAATATTATACCACTTAATGTTGAATAAAAAATGAACAAATCAAGAGCCTTGTTTCCGTTAAAGGTGGGACATTGTGTAAAATGTAAATTAAAACACAATGCAACTTAACAAAATGTAACAAAATTTAACAAAATGTCAAGTACTAAAAATATTTTTTCCCAGGTAAATAGAAGCTCATTTTACATTTGATGCCAGCAAAATGTTTCACAAAATGTTGGAATAGGGTATGTTTGCCACCTTTTACTTTAACAGTATTTTGTAAACATTTGGGAACTGAGGAGACCATTTGCTGGAGTTTAAAACTGAAATGTTGCACCATTTTTGCCTGATACAGGGTTTTACTCAACAGTTCAAGTTTTCTTTGTCATATTTCATGTTTTATGATTCAACAAATGTTTTCAAGGGGTGACAGATGTGCACTGCAGGCAAGTCAGTTTTCTCAGGTCCAGTGAGGGCAGACTTTCTTGATCAAATTTTATGTTTTTTCTTCTTTACATGGCAGAGTTATAACTTGCATTTCTGGATGCAGTGAAGAACAATTTTTTTAGCCTTGTGTAGTAACATTATGTTTTTTTATCTTATTCCTGCAATATTTCTGCAATTGATTAAAAGCATAATGATGTCATAATGATATTATAAACATCTGAAGGAATCTTTGAAAGACTTTCTGATGGACTTTTGATTGAGACAAAGATCCTGCTAAGCCGTAGACTGAGAGACGTATCTCTCTTTTCCTGTTTTGGTTATATTTCTTTTCCCTAGTTTTTCTCTGAGGGTTTACTCCTTTTTTCTTGGTTTATTGGTTTTTGGTTCCGTAGCTTAGGTTTTCGTTTCCTTTATTTTTTTTGTTTTATTTCTCTCCGGGTTAGGAGAGAAATACACCCAGGCTGCCAACACAATCAGCCCTGCTTTTGCTCTCCTTGTAGTGCCACTGAGTGTGACGCCAGCGTCCCGGATTCGATCCCCAGGTGATTTGTGTTTTCTCTGTGCGCTGCACTCACCTGAACCGGGAACGCTACAGACAAGTGTTAATATTTTTTTAATAGTATCATTGGGAAAATCAGTAAACATGCCAATGCAGTAGTCAAACTTAATGAACAGTTTGAAAAGCAGCACAAAGCAAAGATAGATCAGTGATGGATCAATATAAAAAGAGGAACATGTAAAGAGCAATTGATTGTTACTTTTCCCATGCCGCACTGCGACTGTGGTCGGACTGAGGGGCAGCGTCACTCAGGGTAATTTCCCAACTTCAAATGCACTTCTGAACCAGTCAGCACAGAGACTCACTCAGAGGCAGAGGACCCGAGATTTCATTTATTTCTGTTTTCTCTCAGCAAAATTTCAGCTCCCCTTCCCCATTTCAAAGCTGCTCCAATATGCACTACTAACCCGTGCTCTCTCGCTAACAGGCTACAACTCTCAGCTAAAAACAACACGCTTCTCATCCATTCTCCGCTCCACACACTACACAGTCCATAATGCATTGCTCCCTCCACAACACCTGAAACAAGCAAGTTGCCAGAACTAGCATCGGTTAGCAGTTAGCCTAGCCATCATGGTAGTCCTCGATGCACCAAAATACACAAACTCTCTGTGTATTGTAAAATAAAAGCCGTTATAGAGTCTAAATGCAGTATATGATTACCTTTATTAAGTATAACCTCACAATCTGTTTTTCATATTCTAGCAAAAAGAAGAAAAAAAACTTTTTCTTTGATGCTGGAAAACTGCTCTACACTGCTCCGTCACACAGCAATGTCAATCATCTGTCTACATGTAAATGCTTCAGTATCAAATTATCAACACTGAAATGCAAAAAATATTAGGCTTACCTTTCTTTAAATTGCACCAGCGATTGCAACCTGTGCTGCTTTTCAGTTGCTGATGTTGGACGCATTCAACTCAGATATTACAAACATTGCCTGGAGCTTAAATTCTGCAGCGTAGTTCTTGCATTGTGGCATGATATTGGTAAGTTCTGAATATTATTTATTTAATTGTTTATGGTCAACTACGGTATAATGTCTCTACTGGTACAGAGCTACAAAGGTCTCCAGGGGTTTGTCAGGTTAGATGCTTTTACTTCAGATCAGTAAATTCAGTAACACTGTGACCAATAACATGGGGCGGCTTATTTTTTTATAAGGTTATGGTCTATGGTTGAGGAAGTACGTTAACTCTCAGTGAGTGATACTGTAAGCCAGGGGTGTCAATCTCTGGTCCTGGGGAGCTGGTATCTTGCATAGTTTGGTAGTTTCCTGCTCACCTATTTGGACCTCCTCATGCAGTAGTAACTACAGCTAAACGTTTGCAGTAACTGATGATAAGTCCTGCACAATAACTGGAATTGTTGCCAGTTCTTCCATACAAAACATTTTGAATGTCGGTGGGTGTCCTCACATGAACCACTTCAGGGGGTTTTCTTTGCAAGCCTCTTTCTCTGTATACTGTACTTCCCTGCACATCATCATTCCACCACCAGGTTTCCTCCTTCTTCTGTCCTGGTGTCACACCAAGCACCTTTCTGGTTGAACGACTTCTGCAGTAGTTGCCCAACAATCAGGTAACTCTTCCTCACCTTCCAGTGCCAGTCTTAGCATCTCTCTGAACTCCACTTTCCTACTTTACTTCCACCATTTTATCCTGGGCTCTGACCCTAGTCTCCTCTTCTTCTTGGTCTCCATAGTTATCCTACAGACCACCATTTTCTGCTGTTTAGTTACACTCTCCTACTTTACAGTAGCCAATCTCCTTCAGACTGACCCTCCTGCACAGGATATAATCCACCTGTGTGCAAGTTCCTCCACTTTTACACGTCACCCTGTGTTCCTCTCTCTTCTGTTAATATGTGTTCACCAAAGCCGTTTTAATCCATTAACATCTGGCCTTCTGCTTCCCTCTCCTTTGGTGTCATAACTGCCCTTCACTTCTTCACCAATAAGCTCTTTGAAGTCTGCACCAATCACCACTCTCTTTTGGCCTTCGGGTGTACCACAGACAGATGTCTTGACATTTTCTTCTGGTAGATTTTCTCCAGAAAACCTCAATTTCCTGTTTTTTTCTGGTATATTTTAAAATTCATTGCTTCATCAATGATGGCAAGCCATCCAGACCCAGATGCAACAAAATAGGCCCAAACCAGAACACTCCCACCACCATGTTTCACAGAGTGGATAAGGTTCTTATGCTGGAATGCAGTGTGTAATAGACGTAATAATCCTTATTTAAGACAAAAAAACTGTTTTGGATTTATTCATTCACAAAACATTCTGCTAGTATCCTTCTGGTTTATCCATTTGATCTTTAGCAAACTCTAGACGGTCCTTGGCTTTTTCCTTGCTCTTCTGCCATTGCTGTTCTCCTGATGGTGATCAATGTGAGCCTTCAGCTGCTTAGCACATTGAAAGACCTTGTGTATGATAATGTGCTATATAAATAAACTTGCCTTGTTTTTGCCTTAGAAGTTACCCTGGGTTCCTCTCAGACTACTACAGATCCTTGCAGTTTGAGATGTCTTTGTGGGTCAACTACTTCTTGGTAGAATAATAACTGTCTTGAAGTTCCATTGTTTCTACACAATCTGTCTGACTGTCCAAACTCTGTAGAGATAGCCTTGAAACCTTTTCCCGCTTCATTGGCATCAATAAGTCTTTTTCTGAGGTACTCAGATACTTTCCTTTGTTTGAGCAATGGTAGACATTCACAAAGGTTGTATGTGAGATATTGTATGTGAGGCTTTCCTTTTGCCTGTTCTTTTAATAACACATAGTTTCCACTCATTGCCATTGTCATCAAATGATAAGATTTGATACTTATTTTTGATTCATTTTTTTAACTAGGTATTTGTCATCTAATTTTAGGATTTTAAATCTGAAATCATATGATGTTTTAGATCATATTCATATAAAATTATAAACATTTTTAAAGGTTTCACAAACTTTTGCCTGTAAAATAAGGCCCAGCAAATGTGCATTGAACAGAGACTGGTAGATAATTGGAACTTTTCAGGTCTACCTTTTAATCCGATTTGTGAGAGGCCTGCACGGTGGCCAGAAAGCAAGAAGCTGAAGTGGCTGTGAAGCTAGTTTGAACCGATTTAAGAGCCTTTTTTCCTGAATGCTGTTGCTTAGTCATTTTGGGTCTGTCAAAAGTCATTGTATACATTTGGCAAAGCATTTTGAAAAACTAAGAAATAATTTGTTAAAAATCGTATATTACCACATCTAAGTTTGGCCTTATAGTGCTGAAGACCTTTGGATGGCATTCAGAGGAGCACTCCTTCTGATAATAGATAAATGGTGGGCAAAAGAGGTTTTAGCGTAAGCCCCGACCAGATGGTTTTTTTTTTTGCCATATTCCTGTGATTTAGGAATGAACCGTGGATGGTGTGGGGATCCTTGATGGCTGGCTTGGAAACCACTGGCCTTGGGAGATATACAGCTCCAGCATTGGGTTAGGGAGCAGTGGAAGTGCATTATTTGGAGTGATGGAGCTCCATCTAATACCATTTTAGTGTTTGGGATGACTTAACAGTGATTTGTGATGTTAATATTTCCAATAATGGTAACCGACCGTACAAATGTTCTTAAGGCTGAGTGCATTCAAAATCTTACACTAAAGTTGAAATATCTGGTGTAAAAACAAGAAGTAAAAAGGAGACAAAACAGAAAGTGAATCAGCTAACCAGCAAGCATGTCAAAGGTGCAGACATCTTATTCGAAATGCGTTCATATTTACAAATATTTGCTTAAGTTTGACAGCAGAAGACTTTCTTTTGTTAGTTAAATTAATGTTCTCGCGTGTCTTTTCTGGAAAATAACAATTGAATGGACTTCTGAATTTTGAGCTACTTCTTCAATAGGTTTCCTCAATTGCTAGAAACTGCAGGATGATGCCCTTAATATACAATTAGGATGCTTGGTACACTTTTACTCAAAAGTTTGGCCTGATAACATGCACACAACTTGACACAAACTGATTTGAATGGGATTGATCACAGACCAACACCAACACAATGAAATTGGCAAAGAAACCCCGAAGGGAAGTTTTATTTACAATATTTACAAGTTGGGTAAAGAGAGAAACGAGGTCATGGAGGAGCAGAGAAGCTTTGTTAAGGAATCGAGCTTTGTTGGATCCCTCAAGGTGAGAAGTCGCCCTCGTCTGCTCCAGGACACTGGACATGTGGGAGAAACACACAGACAGGTAAGACAGGGTCATATAAAGGAGAAAGATAAAGAATGGTGAAAAAACACACAGATAAAGTCGGCTAAGGACGCTGGCATAGCAGAGTAGTGAGCATAACGCTGCATATTGAAGCCGTCATCCTCGGCTTTGATCGCACTTAATCCGATACCAGCTGAGGATGCAGGTGTGCTTTCCAGCGGGAACTCACGTGCTCCACTCCTGTGCTTTGCCGCTCTTACTGAACAAAGCGATGTCGCTGTTCCAGGTGCTGAAACCTGGCGGAGTCTGTTCTCCGTCATTAGAATGGGGAGGTGACACATCTTAGCCCAGGGCTATTAAAGGAAACCATCTTCACCTGTGAACTGTTTGCTTGTAATTAGTGGGTGAGTATAAAAGGTCAATGAGTTTCTGGACTCCTGACAGACCCTTCATCTTTCATCCAGTGCTGCACTGACGTTTTTTGGATTCTAAGTTGTGGGGGAAACAAATTAATTTTCAAAGCATCTTTGTGAGTTTAATGAACTCTATAAAACAGGAAAGGGATATAAGAAAATATATTAATAATGCCAATCAGCAGTGTTCAAACTCTAATTAACAAGTGGTTCTGTTGAAACCAAACCCCGGTCAGGTATACCAAAAAAGTTTCAGTCACAACTGGCAGGAAAATTGTTTGGGATGAAAAGAAAAACCCACAAATAACTTCAGCTGAAAAACAGGACTCTGAAAACATGTGGTCTGGCTGTTTCAAGATGCACAATAAAGAGGCACTTGAAGAAAGATGAGCTGCATGGTTGAGTTGCCAGAAGAAAACCATTACTACACAAATTCCACAAAGTATCTTTCATACAATATGCCAAATAGCACAGAGACAAGCCTCAAACCTTCTGGCACAAAGTCATTTGGAGTGATGAGACTAAGATATTTTTTTTTCACAACCATAAATGCTACATTTGGAGATGAGTCAACAAGGCCTATGATGAAAGGAAAATAATTCCTACTGTGAAACAGGGTGGTGGATCACTGATGTTTTGGGGACGTGTGAAATACAAAGGCACAGGGAATTTGGTCAGAATTGATGGCAAGATTAATGCAGTAGATTATCAAAAATACTAGAAAAACATTTGCACTCATCAGCCTGGAAGTTGCGCATGGGACGTACTTGGACATTCCAAAATGACAATTATGCAAAACACAAAGCTGACAAAGTTGACTTGTCAATGGCTACAGCAAAATAAAGTGAAGGTTCTGGACTGGCCATCTCAGGCTCCTGACCTTGATATCATTAAACTACTCTGGGGGGAGTGTGTATATATATTGTGAGTATGGTTTCCACTCTTTCACAAGTGCTACACGCAGTTCTGCCAGGTCACGTGCGGGTGGGGTATGATTATTCAGTCTCTGCTTCAACTGGTCCCAGACGTGCTCTATGGGGTTCAGGTCAGGGGACATTGAAGGTCATACCATATGAGGCACTCCAACTTCCTGAAGTCAAGCTGTGACAATTCTGCCACAATGTGGTGGAGCATTATCATCCAT
>JBBIGC010000007.1:21318404-21331542 GCA_037576955.1 Lepidarchus adonis | reverse complement strand
ATAGCATTTATAGCATAGCAAGCCTTATAATAGCATTTATTGTAGCAACTTATATGCTTATTAGCATTTATTGGAGCAACTCATATGCTATCTGGCTTATCACGTGCCAGCGGCTTTCATTTTGTGAGTATAAAAGGGGATGGCTTATTCTCCGCGTCTGTTATTTTTCTCAGAAGCAGATGACCCCACAAACAACTGTTTCATTCCCTTTGCGAGACTGTCAACCTGGGACACCATTCTTTGACACCTAGGCTTAATGCCTTTCCTCTGACAATATATATATATATATATATATATATATATATATATATATACACACACAAACACATGTATACATACAAGTATATATATTGACAAAGATTGTTTTTTTCAGTAGTCTTATTTATTGTATTAAACATTTCCTTCTTGTTTTAACACAGCATGAACACCTTTAATGTAATGCTGGAGCATTCGGCCTAAAATGGAGCTGGCACTAATACCTGAAGTTGCTAATACTCCTGCTTTCAAGAGACAGCACTTTCACTATCCGTTTATGAATTAGATGTTCTCTTATTTACACTTCCCTACACTAGGTACTGTACAGCTGAATAGGACTGAAAGCTTTGAAATAACCATATAGTGCACGCTCCCCGTATATAGGATATATTTGATGTAACTGCATTTCTGTTATATTTAACTTCCTGTGTAATGTTTCCTCAACCCAACCCCCCACCACACTCTGGCCTCACCATTTTCACATCTTTTCATTTCTCTTCTTACTGGATTCAAGTCAGACTATGTTTATATATATATATATATATATATATGTGTGTGTGTGTGTGTGTGTGTGTGTGTGTAGCTGTGTATGTGTAGCTCTATATTAAGGGCAGTCTTCTCTTCACTATATTCTTCTGATCCAATCCTGTCAAAAAAAATTAAAAGACACTGTAGCATAATTCATAACAACACAAAGAATGTGTCATCTATTGTCAACATGACTGATTTGCTTGTCTTTTCTTAAAGACATCTTTAAAAGGAAAGTGTTTTCTTGCAGATCACATCCATTAGGATTCATCTCCCATAGCTGACCAAAAATAAAATAAGTGTAACTGGACAAGCACTTAAGCAGGAACAGCATCAGGTCACTCATTGCAGCATATTTTGTTAAAGTGTAGCTGTAGATGTCCTTACACCAGGTTTACACACACCTGAAAAAAATGAGAAATGTAAAAAATATGTACAAAGAATGAAAGAATGAATGAAACAAGAAAGAAAAAAGAAAAAGTAAAGAAGAAAGAAACAGATTTTGTTTAGAAAATGCATGATTAAAAATTACTTGTGACTCACAGCAGGTGGTGATGGGAATTGTTTGAACAGTTTTAATGCCTCAAAAAAGTGTTTTTGCTTTAAGAAAGTAAATTACTGCCTTAAAATTGAGTTCACTGAACTTTAATGAGCAGAATACGTAACCCACTATTTTTATTTGTTGGACTACCTCAGAAAATTAAATTAACTTATTATAACTGAAGTTCATAGAAAGTTAACAGAATAATTACCTGTGCTTTGCATTCCATTAACATATTGTTATGAAATTCAAAGTCCAAGCCCTTTGGCCAATCAGGTAGCTCTTTTTAAGTTGAAAGCAAGGTTTTGATTTAAGACGTATGTTTTAAAGACAAGTTTGTGGCATAAAGGTACATGCAGGAGAAACATCTTTATTACCAATTTTATTTGCCATGTCTTCATTGTATCAGTAAAACATAAAAGACTGTGTAACAGTGGGATAGGAGGGAACTTTGAGCTGGAATCCTGAGTGGTTGGTGACTTTGTCTGAGCAAATACAAAGATTGTTAGGATTGATAGGATTTTGGAGAATGCAATTCTAATGGAATTTTTCAATTTTGGAACGCCTCATTTTGTTTTCCTTTGTCTAGCCAAATTAACAACAAATAGCATTTAATTGTTTGCATACTTTTATTGTAGTTTGCCTTTACTGAAAACTATTTATTATTTATAATTATTTCCTATTTTTTTATTTTATTATTTAATTATTTTTCAATCTTGTTTTAAATTTTCCTAGTGTGTTTATCTTTTGTGCTTTGCTCATCTGTTTTAAGAGATATATATATTTATTTTATGTCTCACTATATTGTATTTGTAGAACTACAAGTGAAAATAAAGAATTTGAACTTGAACTTGAAACTAGACTTTTTGCTGTTAATGGTATAACACCAGAACAATGATGGTGATCAGTGATCTTACTTCAACAACCCTCCTCCCTTCATTTTGGTTGTAAGAATGAACAAGGTACTTATTTTCTAAAATAAAAGCATGAATTACACTATGTTATCACAATTTAAAGACTATGTAAGAACAGTTATATTGATCACAAGCTTATGCTTTTTAGAACTACAGCACAGTTTTGTATTTATAGAACATATACATTGTCATTGTCCTGATCACAGAAGCCAATTTTTTTTTGTGGAACACCTTCCTACTGAGTCGTTTTAATGTCGTAGATGTCATAAATCACTATACACACAGTGAAGTAAAGCCACTGATTTTGTACTTCTATGCACTGTAAAATGCATGCTCACCCAAGACACTGTGTAAAAATACAGTGGCAAGAAAAAGTATTTAAATCTTTTCTGGCATAAAATGGCCACTGCATATTATCCCAACCATAAAGTATGGTGGGAAAAACATCATGATTTGGACCTGCTTTGCTGCATCAGGGCCTTTCCAGCTTGCAGTCACTGAGGGGAAGATAAATTCCCAAGTGAATAAAAAATTCACAATGTGAGAATGTCTGTACATCAGCTGAAACTGAAAGTTTGGTGATGCAACTGGACAACAACCCAAAACACAGGCCCAAGTCATGAAAAGAATGGCTTCAGAAAAACAAAATTCATCTTTTGAAGTGGCCAGGTCAGAGACCAGATGGAATGACTTGAAGAGAGACAAACACATGAGTCGTCCAAAGTATGACAGAGCTAAAGCAGTTCTGCAGAAAGGATGGGCTAAGATTCTGCCTGAATGATGTGCAGGTTTGATCCAAAGCTCCTGAAGCACCAGGTTGAGATTATACAGTATAAGTGGCGCAGCTTTGTCTAGATCCCTTACCTGCTGGCCCTTGTTTACTTTTTTTCAAAATATTTTTTTCTTTTAATGCCACAAAATATTTTTTTCTTTTAACCTTTGGTAACTTATTTATATACAGGTACATCTAAAAATAGAATATTGTTTACAAAAAGTGTAATATTTATTAACATTTCTTACAAAAAGTGAAACTCATAATATATAGATTCATTACACATAGAACGAATTATGTCAAGCCTTCATTTCTTGGAATTTTGATGATTATGGCTTAAACATAATAAAACTCAAAATTCACTGTCACAGAAAATTAGAATATTGCATAAGATCAATTTTAAAAAAGGATATTTTAAACAGAAATGCCAGTAAACACAGCAGCGGTGAGCCCGGCCATTCACCCCAAAAATGCACAGGAACACACTAATGTCCAAAATAAACCCAACAACAAATACACAACACATTCCCCAGACAATAACACATATAAAGCCACACATTAAACAAACATGAACATTTACATTAAACTTACATAAATATTTACTGAAAACATATAATGTACTGCTTTTTATAATGGGAGAAAATTAATATTAAGCAGAATTAAGTTCAAGTTGTTGTCGGTTGTCGTGGCCCCCTGTAGAAATGAATTGTCCAGCCGTGCTCTTAAAGCTCCCAGAAATGGTTGAATACAAAACACTGGAGAGTCCTGAAGTGGAACAATGAGTCTGGATCTAAATCCAATTGAACACTTCTCTCAGAACTGCTGTTGGCAGAAGGCACCCTTCAGATCTGAGAGACTTGTGCAGTTTGCAAAAGAAGAGTGGTTGAAAATGCCACTTGAGAGGTGTAACAAATCTTTTTGATGGTTATAAGAAGCAATTAGTTTCAGTTATTTTTTTCCAAAGGGTGTGCAACCAAATATTAAGTTGGGGATGCCAATACTTTTTTCCAGGCCAGTTTTTGAGTTTTTTGTGAAATGGTGTAAAATTTTAGTTTTTTCTTTGCTTTTTTTTGTGGTAATCCAATGCACATAAAGGAAATAAACATGTATATACCAAAACATTCTGGGAAAATTCCAGGGTAATTAATCATTTCGGCCATGACTGTAGTGCACCTGATGCCATCTCTTCTCCAGGTGTCATGTACAAGCACCAACACAACCACATAACAAAATAATTCATTGATTCATCAGACCATGGTGTCTTTTTCCATTGCTCCATGGTCCTGTTTTGATTCTCAGATGCCCTTTGTAGTAGCTTTTGGTCCTGAACAGGGGTCACCATGGCATTGCCATTCTAATTGATCTGCAAAAAGAGAAGTCCTTTCCCACATCAATGAGACTTGAGCATCCATCTTCCTCTCACCAGTTCCCCAGCTTTCCTACCTTGGGTCACTTTCTGGTGCCTACAGAACACCCCCCCCCCTCCCCCACCCAACACACACACACACACAATGTGCTGTTTTGGCAATGTTCTGACCCTGTCAAGTAGCCATAACAATAAGACCCTCGCCAATGTTGCTTAGCAGATTTTTACTGATCACCTTTTATTTTGCAATGTATAAACACATGTAAACATTAATTTTCCCTTTTCACGTCATTTGATACTTTCTTAGTTGATTTAATAGGCCATAAAAAACTATTAGACAAATATAATTAAAACAATGAGCTCATAAGACACATCTTATAGCAGTTATAATGAGTCACAGGCCTGTGTCACAGTATCTGAAATGAGACGCTTAGAATATTATCCACTTCATGCTGTGAGTGTGCCGTAAATGTTCTGAAGTTAGCATGTTCCTACTAATCGATGAGGTGCTGCTTCAGCATGTCTCAGAGTGAAGACTGGTTATTAGTGCAGATGTCTGCTTTTGCCTCCTGGGAGATTCATTAGTGTTCATTAGCCCCTCCGGCTGCTGTCAGAAGGCTGATGTGGCCAGTGGCCAGCAGATAAAAAAACCTTATTCCCCTGATGATTACACTGGCCTGTCAAAGGCTGATAACTGCAGCATGGCGTATCAGCCCAGCCTATGAGCCTCACTTAGCCCAGCTGTGATTAGACCACACTTTTAAACCCACCTACTTCACTTCTGGTTTCCTTACTTCTGGTTTTGGTCCAGCGGTTTGAAGGCCTTTAATAAAAAGGAATCGTCTCAGTCCTTGCACATCTACCTTTTAATCAAACCTTTGAGATGGTTGGACTAGGGACATCTGCATTGTATCTAATTAGTGTACATTTTACTTTTTTTGCCCCATACTGCCACTCTTCCACTGTTAAACCAACCACATAGAACTTTGTCTTCACAACAATGGCTGGTCCTAAAGCTATTACTGACTTTGTTACCCTGCGGAAAAACGATCAAATTTAAGCAGACGCATAAAACCCATATACACCTGAGCTGCCTCACACATTCTTTTCTCATTTTACATTTCCATTTATTCATTTGGCCGATGCTTTTCAAGCCACAGGAACAATCAAGCATAATGTACAACTAAGGAGATATTTGAGAGGAGGTTTTTTAAAAATTATTAGGAAGGGAAAACTCAAAGTAAAAACTCACGAAAACAAGAGAAACTGGGATTCTTCACAGCAATGCAAAAGCACATTTCACAAAAGCTGCCCTCCTCTGATAAACAGCATTTTAAGCATTCATCATTTAGAAAGAGAAAGAGCAGAAAGACAAGCAACAGTCTTGAAAACCCTATAATTCAGCACTGAGGGTCTGAAAAACAGAGGCTGGCGAAAAGGACATAGAGCTTTAGCACTAGAACACTGGAACTGGAAATCTAAGATGTAAAGGAAGGACATATTACTTTATCTTATATAAAATTACAATTTTTAATTAGAAATGATCAGCTTGTGATGAGCAGGCAACTCCTAAGACTTTCCAGAAGCACTGCAAATCTGAGAATCAAAATGAGAATCTGAAGTTTCTTGAAAATAATCTAAGCTGTAATTACATCAAAGAGTGGATATTTACTTATAACTATATTTAGGTGTAATTTACATTTCATATCATATAATATAGTAGTTATGACTTTTTCATTTTTTTGTAGGTGAAGGGAAGCACATTTTTCTTCAGGCTTTTGGAGTGACCTCCAAAACCCAACATCTCTTTTTGAATGGCTAACACTACATCATTGGATAGTGTAATGCGTATGGAGGAGAACTCGGAAAGTCAGTTAGCAGATGCCTGATCACTTTGTGTAATGGGGTAGAGGGAGGTCCATTCTACACATTCCAGAAAAAGTGTTCCTTCAAAGTCCCAGCCATGGACCACCAGAAACTGAAATCGCAATCTCCTGATGATAGGGCAGATACTTTTACTTGGTTCTCGCTTTTTTCTGACACTGAAAACGAAAACACTTTGTGGTCATGAGTCCAAAACTCAACCATGCAGATCCTGATTCTGATAAATGAGGATGACAGACTGAAGGTATCACAGCCACGCTGGATTGGCATCAGCTCCTCAATCTGAACTCCATACTGACTCTCACTGAACAGATGGCTGCCGTTCAGGCAATGACTTATATTCAGTAAGAACGCAAATAAACACTAGCACCACCTTTGCATTTCAATACGTGTCTGCAGACTCTGTGTGGGGCTTTTGAAGGTGGAAGTGTGAGAAAAACAGACAAGACAGGTAGACAAACAAGACTGGCAGTCTGAAGAGTGATGGGAGCGTTTTATCACTGCTATTAGAGGGAAGTGTTACTGTATTTGTGTGTTGATCTGCAGAAACCCATCAGATGTTCTTTATCCATTTTTCAAATAGTAAAGAAATAATAAAATGTGAAATAAATAAATATATATAACTGCGTACTGTGTCTTCATTCAGAATCAGCACCAATTTTTTTGTTCAACAAGAGCCCCACCTTTGGATCAGACCAGACAGGCTAGCCTTCGCACCCCACACACATCAGTGAGTCTTGGGCGCCCATGACCCTGTCACCTGTTCACCAACAATCAAAGTCAAGTCAAAGTAAACGTTATTGTCATATCTGCTATTTATAGAATAATATACAGAGAGACAAGACAACGGCAGTGCAGAAAAGACAAAGATAGCACAGAAAATGAAGAAAAAAAAAGGTTAAAATGTAAACTTTAAACTGCAGGAAGTAAAATGCAGTGTGTAAGGACAGTGGTGTGATGTATAAAGTGCATAGAGCAGAATTAGTGTCAGTTAACAGTTAAGAGTTTGAGTGTGTGTGTGGGAAGTGTGAGGGCAGGCAGTGTGTTTAGGAGTCTGATGCTGTCGAGCATTCTGGTGGATCGGACCCCAATGCTGCGCCAGCGTCTGTCGGATGGGAGGAGTGAAGGAGTCCACGTGAGGAGCGTGAGGGGTGGAGCACAGTTAAGACGTCCTCCCTGATGCAGCGCTTGTGGAAGATCTCCTGCAGTTTGGGACGAGACGCTTCAATAATGTTGCCATTGTTGTTTTGATTCATAATTGTGTTTATTTATTCATAAATTAACAATGCTTTTTGACAACATCATTGTCTCATGGAGGAAAACACAGAATCCTATATTTGAACAACATCACTTTTTGTTTCGAATTAAGACATGTTCAAAAACAGATGCTTTTTCAATGAAGTGTGAAACACCCGATAAGGCAACATGTCTGCAGCTCCCACACATTTTTTCAAGCTTGATCTTGCACTTTAGACAGTTCTGGGATGATTACATTAATTATCTAAGATGTGTCAGTTTTTTGCATCCCGTTCATGCAGTATGAGCACTATCAACATATTTTCTTGTGTTTACACCTGTAAACAGAAGTGGAACAGTTATGTCATTATGTGAGCTCATATCTGTGTTTGTTTGATGAATAAAGCCCCTTATAACCAAACTTTCCCAGTGCATCCACTTTATATGACAGTTTTACTCTCGATGGATAAGTGCACACACACACACACACACACACACACACACACACACACACACACACACACACACACAGGCCTATACAACTATTTATATTTTAGCTGAAAAATTGCTGGTCATCAGAAGACTGTATGAAACAATCTAATGTACACGTGTCTATGGGTAAGAGAGTGAAATATTGTTTTTCCTGCTTAACTTGCTTATTTTGCAGAAATTATGTTTTCTCTTCAATAGTCATTACCAAAGCTTGATAATATTTATGAGTGGCTAATAATTTGCGGAAGTAGGATAACCTAGAGAAGACAAATTCAATAAGAATAATCAGTGGCCTGAATAAGTGGGACGTCCAAATTTAAATTGTCAATATAAAAGCCATACATTGCATGTGGTTTAGTTTGCCAGTGAAGGAAATGAATTGAAATGATTGAAAGCAACAACTAAATAAAAACAAATGTCAAGAAACTTGTATTGTATTGTTGAGTTTCTTATAAAGCTGGAGTTTACACTCAGCATCTAACAGCATCTAGCAGATTTTAAGCACTAATTACTTTCTGAACTAAATTAAAATGCTAACGCTCTGAAATAAGAGGTATACAGTAGTAGGCAACAGAGGCAATAGAGTTAAATAAAATTACACAAAACAAGAAAGAATAAACAACAAATGAGTAAGTGAATATGAAGAACTGAATTGGGAGTACGAGAGCCAGCTACACCCCACAGATTGGACTTTTTTCAGATCTGTATGTAGTTAAATTGGCAGTGTGGAGTAGATGGTGGAGATCTGGAAAGGGAACAACTTTGGTAATTGGGAGAATTACAGACAGAGTAGTGAAGAAACCACACAGGGGACAAAAGCCAGGAGAAGTGTTTTCCCTGGTCAATAGCACAGGATCTCACTCTCACAAAGAGGACAGACACATTACGGGCAGCTGAAGTCTGCTTATCAGATATGAAGTCAAGCTCTGAAATCCCTGCGCTTAGGGAAAATCTCCTAAACGGCTAAAGCAATCAATAATAGTTTTCAAGCTTTTGTACATTACATTAGTCTTTTTTCTTTTTTTTTCATTGAACAAGCCAGTAGAATTGATCGATTTTCCATGCTTGGCTTTGTGTTTTTAATTTTTTTCTTTTATTCGAGAAATGTAGGCCAGGGAAGGCCACGGGCATTGCGTAGGTGACTTGGCAGTACCATCTGAAGGGTCAGACATAGTACAGAAGCTGGTTCCTCACCCGTGGTAATTTTCTGTAAGTTGAATTGATATTAAGGCTGGCAACGGAAGGTTGGCAGAGCAACAAAAGATGAATCTCACTAACTCTGCAACATCAGAGGCATGTCTGGAGGGGCATGAACAACAAAAACATTTTTTAATCGTTTTATGTAAATTCAAGCTACAGACAGTGTTATGGTACTTACTGCTTGTTATATTTAGGTTTATAATTTGCATCACTAAAGCAATGTAATGTGGGTTTACTCTTTATAATTACCTTTATAGTCATTGTAACCTTTCTATTCAAATTGAATAAATTGTTTTTCATTATGAATTCATCTTCTCAGGGCTCGGCACAGAAACATGTTAAATGCTTTTGAAGATTTTTTCCTAAAAGCACATGGAATTGACCAAATTGTAAAAAAAAGTCATGTGCAAATTGATCCGTTTTGTCCATTTTCCAAGAGAGATCTTCTACGAGAATATATTTTGCAGGAAATGTAAGTTTTTATGTAATGTATTAATATTTCTACTTTTGCACAGGCCTAATAAAAATGGTTCAAAAGTGTCAAGAATGTGATGTACACTCACATATAAAATTTAAAAAAACATGCAATATGACCAAACTATACTCACCACTTTCATCCATAATACACATGAAGCTTAAAACAAAAAACAGTGAGAGCCACTGACCTGACATTAGATTGGAGGACACAAATATAAGTAATAAGAAAAAAAATGCATGTTGTTAACATTGGAACAAATCCTTGTATCTCAATTTTGCCATTTTTTAAATTTTTACAGAATCTGATCATCAGCTGACAAATTTCCTACAAAAATCACATTTTACATTAACCTCTATTGTAAGTTAATGCAGTGTTATGCTTTTTTCTAAAGTTGCTGATTTGGAGATGAAAGATTTGTGTCTGACAGTGAAATGTTAATGGCATGGTCAGGAGTCGCTCTCCATGACAGATTGCGGTGCATTTATTCATTTGGTATTTGATTTTTCCATAAACCCCTGGATGATTTGCAAAACAAGATCAGATAATTAAAGGTGCCCTGTCCGGCTGCCGGTGAAGACTGCCCGCTCAAATGCAGGCGGACATGGGTGACGGTCATGGCGCTGAATGTTTGATGGACAGAAAGTGACAGGTCAGTGAGAAAAGTCATGGCAGGTCAGTGAAGAAAGATGGAGAATGAGTGTTCATTCTTCCTCGAGAGTCTCCATGCAGGGAGACGGAGATGCCCATTGATCAGGCTTATTGTCCACAGCCATCTTAGCAGGAAAAATCATTCCCTATTCACTCCGAGTGAATAGAGTGACTTTGTCAGGAGTTTGAGGTGAGGTACATTGTCCTTTCGCCATGGCAACAGTGCGGACGGTAGAATCACACTGAAAGGTTGAGTCATAGAGACAAACATCCCCTCTATCGCAGTCATCAAACGCTCACCATCGCTTACCGTCTACCTACACGAGCGGGGAGGTCTGATTTGCATTGGTTTTGTTTGGAGGTTAGAGTAGTGACCTGTGAGTCACAGGCGTATGGAGCAACCTGCAGTAAACTCTGCCTCTGCCTGGGCCTCAAATAACACAATTTAAACCTTTATTCATTTTAGACTTTATAAAGCCTATTTCTAGAATGTTTCAGACTTTTATGAAAGAGAATGTGCAAATAATAATGTACAAACCCAATTTCAAAAAAGTTGGGATGCTGCGTAAAACATAAATTAAAAAAAAAGGCAATAATTTGCAAATCTCATAAACTCATGTTTTATTCACAGCAGAACACAGAAAACATGTCAGATGTTGAAAATAAGGCATTTATTTATATGGAATTTAGTCATTTTGTTGCCCACTGCTGGAACCACCCATGGGGATCAGATCTGGCTCAATTGTCTAATTTTTCATATCTTTCAGTCAAACAGAGACTGTAACTTTATCTACTTTTATCTTACATTTTTATCTGTATCTGCGCTGTCTTAATTTAAATATAAATATAAATATAATATCTCTGTAAAGCACATGGAATGACCTCTGTATGTGATAATGTGCTATATAATAAACCTGCTTTTACAGCCCTTATGTAAAACTCTACTATTTAATTACTAGCAGCTACGATAAGAACTGATCATACAGCACATACAGACAAATGTACAGCAGTTCCAGAGTAGCCTTCCCTTCCCAGGCAAATTGTTAGCCTTGGATACTTTTGGGAGGTTGCACTTCCTTGGATCACTTTTAGTACTAAGTACATCATACTGGGAAAACCCAGCAATACCTGCCATGTTGGAGATGCTCTGATCCAGTTGTTGAGCCATAACAATTTGGCTGTTGTGAAAGGGGTGAAATTCTAGCAGCATTGATTTAATCTAATGAAGGAACTAACTTAGACAGGAACTACAGGTAATACTAAGCTTCCATGAAGAGAGAGCTTTGGAAATAGTTAATAATACATGGACAGACGTACAATCAGTGTTTACTACTTTAATGTTTTATGTATTTAATATGTATATACTAGTTTTTGGGAGTAAATTTTCATCAAAATAGCTTTTAAATATTATTTTTTTAGACACTTTTTACTGTAAATGTCATTTTGTACTCTACAATGTCTTATCTCTGTCAGAAAAGCCTGATTTCTGAACCGAAAGCATGAAAAGAAATCCATGAACATTAACTTACATTCTAAAATATGATTTTTTTCACACTTTAGGAGATATGAGGTATTCCTCATTCCATTGCTTGCAGAAATATAGTCACGTTTTATCAGCTCACAGTCAGGTGGAGGTGGTGTGAAGTTGTGTGAAGTTGTAACAGCCTTAGGCTCCATCATATAAATCATGTTGTGGCAATTAAACTGTTTCCCACTGGCCCAGGTACATACAGCCTGATGGGAGCCACTTACTGCACTTTTACTTTTAGAGCAATTAATAATTCACGCGCGTGTGTGTATGTGCATGAATGAACAACCACTACATGTGCATGGTCTGTGTATTGTCATGGATTTATGTTAAATGCAAAAGGGAAAAGATTCTTGCTGTCAGGACATACACATCCACTGCCTTTCTCCATAAACTAAAGATGAATCTCAACGAGCATAATGAAATATTAAGATTAAGGGTTTCCATATATTTGAAAAAAATAATGCATAAAATGTAAAATATGCCTCAACTTTTAAAAATTCCACAATTAAGCAATAATAAAACAATACATGCACAGAAATGTGTTTTCTGTACAGAGTGTAACATACTTTGAAGAAGAGCACCCATACATTTACATATGACTGTAAATTCACTATAGACTATGGTTGTAGATTCATTTCGCATTTTCCTGTGGGTCAGTCAGCTGTATTATAGGGAGTGTGTCCCTTTGCTACAATAATAGTCGCTGCTCTTCTGGGAAGGCTTTGCACGAGATGTTGGAACACTGCACTGCATTCGGCCACAAGGGCATCAGTGAGGTCAGGTACTGATGTTGGATGATTAGTTCTGGATCACACACACCACTCCTACACATCCCAAAGGTATTGGATAGAGCTCCTTCAATCCAGAGAACTGCTCCACAGCACAGTGCAGTGCTTTATGTCCCTCTAGCTAATGCTTGGCATTGGATATGGAGACGTTAGGCTCACATCCAACTCTATTGACAATGGTTTTGCATACATAAGAGTACGACCACTGTGCTAGCAAATTCTAATTCATTTTCTATAGTAAAACAAATGCAAGTAGATCATGCTTTTGGTCTTGGGGGTTTATTAACTAAAACTCTTAAAGAAAACAATGAAAGAATAGCATATTCCTTTAATTAAATTTTTTAATGCATCACCAATTTACAGCATTGAGTTCAGGAAAATAAAATATATTTGAATTTAGATTTTTGACACTTTTGGCTTATTTGGTTTATATATAGATAGATAGATAGATAGATAGATAGATAGATAGATAGATAGATAGATAGATAGATAGATAGATAGATAG
>JBBIGC010000007.1:21300135-21312848 GCA_037576955.1 Lepidarchus adonis | reverse complement strand
TAGATAGATAGATAGATAGATAGATAGATAGATAGATAGATAGATAGATAGATAGATAGATAGATAGATAGATAAACGTCTTATGAACTAAATAATAAGCCTGAAGTTAAAAAAGTGTAATTTTAAAACTATTCGTATTTTTACAAAGTGTGTTTGGGTCATTTCGATTGGGAAATATTTAAAAGACGAAAACAGTGGTGACTATGTCCGTCTCTTTTTTCTTTTTTTCTTAAGAATTACTTGCCAGCCGCTGCAGTAAAAGTCTCTGATAGTATCTGACTCTTTCCCCAAAGTCAATTTGTCTTCAAGTACCACAGTGGCGCTCCCAAAGACCTGAATAAAAGATTTATAAAGGCTGTCACAGTATCTAATGGTGCAAGCTAACTCGAGAAGCTGTGCTTTTTGCTAAGCTGAGGCTGGGTCAGTCCCCGGAGACAGGTCGGCCGGCTTGGCCACAGCGCTGCTCTACAACTGCAACTGCATCATAGCACAGTCGTTTCTGAACGCAGCCTCAATCAAAGGGGTCAGATCAAAACTGGCCTGACTGCTCAGATCCGCCAAAGGTTATACCCTTTTGCTGACCTTATCTTCGCTTTCATCCCACTTTCTTATTTTAAATCTGAAAGCTTCAAAAAGCTTTGGCACAATACAGAAACAAGTGTACAGATGTTTAATTTCCTTTCTTGCTGGATATCAAAGCTTTAAAAACGGCTTTTCTTTTCCGTTCTTACATTCAGCAAGTGTTTTATTGTGACAAATGTTGCACAGCTCATGTACTTCTGTTATTAGGCAAACGAGTGCTCATGATAAGGCACAGCATCTGGTTCACTTTATTACAAATTAGTCTCATGCTTGAAGGCTGCCATTCATATTTAATTTAATATTAGCCCTGAGACCTTGCTAATCAGTGAGCCTTCATTTCATATTATCAGAAAGACACATGCTATGCATGATTTGATGTTATAAAGCACAGAACCTGTCTTTTCTCTTCTCTGTTAGCTAACAGACACTTATTAGTTAAGGCCTTTCTAGTTTTGGCTTATATACCCAATACTGTTAGCATATATCCTTCAGCCACAACATTAAAACCACAGACGGGTAAAGTGAAAAGCGTTGATTTATTATAATAATGCTTGTCAAGGGGTTGGGAAGTGTTGGGCAGCAAGTGAACAGTCCGTTCTTAAAGTTGGTGTGTTTAAAGCAGGTAAAGAGCGCAAACCTTCGGTGATAAGTGCTTTTTGCTGTTGGCTTGTTGACTCGGTCAGAGCATCTTTAAAGCAGAAAGTGTTTCTCATACACTGTGGTGTGTACCTACCAAAAGTGAGAAGTACAACCAGGGAACTAGTGACAGGGCCATTGGCAGCTAAGGGTCATTGATGCTTGTCAGAAAAGATGGTTAGTCCAATCTGTGGGATGTGCTGGGCAAACGAATCTGATCCATGGAGGTCCTACCTCAGCTTCCAGAATCTGCAGTGCTAGACAGCACATTACAGTCCCTACTGACCAATGGTGCATAACTTCACTGTTTGTTAAGGGCATATCATCAAGATATGCTATATATATGCTCAAAACAATTAAACACTTTTTAATCAGAGTATAGCATCAAGGTAATTCAACTTCTCAGATATTGATCTGGTCAGTCAAGCAGAGGTGGTTGATAATTAGTTTCAGCTGCCTTGGTGTTAATTAGATGCACTAGAGGGGCAACAATGTGACAACCCCCAAAACAGGAATGGTTTGGCCACTGACATTTTCCCCTCCTCATCTCTATTTTTGCAGGTCAGTGTTTTGGCTTGGGTCAGGGTCACAACTGGTAGCATGAGGCAAAACCCGGACCCTACAGAGGTTATACATGCAGTGTAACTCCTCCAAAATGACACGTCAGTACATGCCATTGCCAGAAGGTTTGCTGTGTCTCCCAGCACAGCCACAAAAGCTTGGAAAAGATTCCAGAAGACAGGCAGTTACTCTAGGAGAGCTGGACGAGGCCTTGAAAGGTCCTGAACCCAACAGCAGGACTGGTATCTGCTCCTTTGTACTAGCAGGAACAGGATGAGCATTTCCAGAGTCCAGCAGACCTAAGGTGTGAATATATCTGACCAAATCATCAGAAACAGACTTCACTAGTGTGGCCTGAGGGCCTGACATCCTCTAGTGGGCCCTGTTCTCACTGCCCAGCATAATGGAGCCCAATTGGTATTTTCCATAGACTAGCAGGATGTGCAGGACCACCACTGGTACCCTGGGCTTTTCACAGATGAGCACATGTGACAGATGTCTGGAGAAGATGTTACACTGACTGTAAGCATGTGACTGGTTTGGTGGTGGGTCATTGATGGACGTATATCCATGGAGCGACATACCGACCTACAAGTTAGTCAATGGCATATTGACATATTGATAAAATCCCATTGTCAGTTCCTACACTGGTGCAATTGGTCCTGGATTCTTCCTGGTGCACGACAATGCCCATCCAATGGGTCATGAGTTAGAGTTTTGGACGAGCCAGCCAGCTGAAGTGCTCTTGAGTGCACCCAACTGCTCACCATGTACATTGTTCTGGATAAGAGCATTTGCCAAATTCCATAAATATAAATGTGGCAAGAGTAGGCAGGCAGTTGCTGGATGATGAAGGAATTTATGCCATTGACTGGCCTCATGGTCATCTTATCTAAATTCAGTAAAACACCTCTGGGACATTATGTTTTAGTAAATCCGACACTGCTCAGTGATGCCCTGGTCCAGATCTGAGAGAATATCAGCTGTGATCTCTTTAGGAACATGTCCCTATGTCGTCCGGCATTCATGCAAGCACATGGTGACCATAGAAGCTGCTCAGAACAATTTTGAGTTGCTGCAAAGAAATTTTGGCTAAATGGACTGTCCTGTCGCATCATTGTTTCACTTTGATTTATGGGATGTGTTTAAATTCAGCCCTGGGTTTGATCATTTCTGTAGTATTTTTTTGTTTCTAACGCATTACCAAATCCATACATAGATATCCGGTGTCAACCGGAAGGTTTTTTAGTAGAGCTAAGGGCGTTGCCTCTATTGCTTTGGTTTGCTCATTAGCGGCTGGACTCTGTAAATTCGTCAGTTGTAAAATGTAAAAATAAAATTGACTTGACTTGAGTTTACTAGCACGATTTTATCCCATTGAGAGCTAATGTTAAAGCTAAGCTTTAAAGTGTTATTTTAACTTTTTTAACAGTGTATATACAGTAAATATTAATAATTTGACTTATTTTTATATGAAATGTTTATATTTAAATATATATGCTGCACTGTATGCTATGTAGTCTATACGTAACATTGAGCATTTGAGCCATGTGCCTTCTGCAGAACCCATTCTGCTGCTGTTAATCTAGCAAACGTTAATTAGGACAACACTAAGTGCAACTGCCAGGTGTGCTACACTGTTAAAATTATACGTAACATCTTTTAACTTTGTTTGATGTAGTTTTACAGTAAGTTCCCATAAAGATTCAAAGTTAAAACCGCTAATTATTATTTGGCCTTAGGCCAAAATGATCTACATCTCATCTCATCTGTTCGTGCTGTAGTTGCTAAAAAGCACAAAACCACTTTGTAGATAGAAAACAATGCACAACAAAATCTAAGGTCGTTAATGCATCTAGTTTGGTGGGTTTTGCCTTTTTCAAGGAAAGCTAATGGACAGAAGTCATATACACAAGTGGGAAACCCTCCAGATCCTAGCGGATAAATGTGATGTTTGCAGTGATCCTCCAGTGGCAGTTGTCCAATGATAAATGGTGAAAGAATGTGAATGCGGTGATGAATATAAACAAATTACTGTTGCCTGATGTGCTTTTGTGCAGTTTGCATACTTTTTATTATAGCAATGAAAATTAAGACAAGCGTCCTCCAGACATCCTTGCTTTCCACCTTCCCCAAGCACGCAATCAGAACCAGTTGTATTTGTTAGTTAACCATCTGGTATCTACAACCTTTACACAGCCACCTGAATGGCACCTCAGACTAAAATTAAACCACTGGTGCATGTAAGCACAGTTTTACAATATGTATGTGCTGTGGAATGTTGTAGAGTATAACAGTATGAGTCCTTGTGTGGTCATCCACTAAGACTCTGTCACAACAATTTAGTGCTTCAGAGCTAAAAATATCCAGAAAAACATGCCTCTTTTACTCAAGGGACTCAGCTGTCTAACCGTCAGGCAAATCTATAGTTTTCCAGTGAATACACCCATAGATGTTAATTCTTGCATGTGTTTTTTCATAGCCTTGCTGTCTTCATCATCTGCTGTCTCAGAGATTCATATTCTCTGTCTGTGCCTGGCTGTGTTAGTAGAGTAGAAAGCACAGCCTAAACATGGAAATCTAACCTCTATGTGTATGTTGAGAATATTGGTGTGTAGTATTGACCCCACATATGAACGAATCTTTTTGTTTTATTAGAAGTACTAATGTACTTATATTTTTGGGGGCATTTGTTATTACACATAGACTGTGGCTGCAGAATTATCAGCTAATTCACACACAGTAAGTTTAAGGGGATATTATTAGGGGTAGATTTAAAGGCAATTTGTGGATCCAATGAATAAAGAACATACTGCTGTTATGATAAATATTGTTTCTTCCTTGCCTTGTCTCTGCATACATTTGTTGCACAAGAGCACCACCTCTGGTGAAAGGACAATACTGCTCTCACAAACAAACAGTCATGTTTGTAATGGTAAATCCTGCAGACCATTACCTTTTATTCACGGTCTGAGGTAGAAAAACTTTATTTCTGGTAATTTGTCATATCCTAAACACCAGTTTTGGGGTCAAAGGCACTATTGATGCTGTGGTCAGTGATCCCACCCACTTCTTTTGTTTTTCTGCCCAATGATTGACCAAGGGACCCTCCTGTTGCAGGTCCACTTTTCTAACCAAAAGTCCTCTCAAAGGTTTCTCTAAGATCTTTCAAATTATAACATATCATGTGCATGTGCTTTGATGCTAAATTGACATAAGTCATTGTTTAGAGGAATCACTTATACTCATAAAATAAATGCAGCAAAGGTTTTTTGTGGAAAAAATCTTTTGGGGTCTACAAGAGCTCTTTGCCATTTATGTAAACATGTACATCTTTATAAAGCTTAAAGAATCTTTAATAGAATGCTTGCAGTATGTTTCCTTTTCCTGTGTAAAGTGCAACAAGAAAGACTTGGTGGTATTTAGGCAAGAGGAACATTGCTCAAAAAGAAGGGGGTGGATACTATGGACTTTACACCTATTGGAACAGGCTTTACCGTTTCACTGCCTGACCAGAGGCCACTCACAGTGGGAGTTGCACCAGTCATCCCAGTATTTTAGGGCAAGAAGTATCCCTGAGTTTTAAAGGCCATGTGGATAAGCTGAGTAGGCTGCACAGGCCATATGACTCAGCATAAATGCACTGGAACATCAGGTATCTTGTAGGTGTATCACAGATAGAAGACAAATCATCTTTGAATGAACATAAGCCATCGCTGCTATAAAGTGTTTGCAGTATCTGAACCAATGACAATGGTCATCCTGTCAATGAGAAAACTGACAGATGCACTAAGCATTTTGGGTCAGTAAACGTTCAGTTTATTGACCATTTAGATTGAAAATTTTTTTGTCGTTTTGACATTATATGATGCAGAAAATGGTCGGGATATTATTCAGCTCGATGAATGTTATCTGTCAAAAACATTCAGTCTCCTAAAATCAAACAGGAACTGAGCTTCTGGGCAAATTCCTGTAACAATAGCAGCAGGTACAATGGCTAGATGGAGACACAGGTCCTGAAGACAGGAATATTTACTAACAGAATGAAACTATTTCAGCTCTCAAGGACATGTAGATATATCAAAAGAAGCAGCCTTAATGCAGCCACAGTACATCCTCACAAACCATGTTACGCTTTCCCAAATTGTGCTTTGTGAGCCTGAGAAGAATTACATTGTTATGAAAAAAGAACTTCATTCATTCAGACTGCAGTCTTGGTCAAACTGCATTGAATTTTTTGCCCTGAGCTTGTTAATGGCTCATATATTTCACCTTTGCCTTCAGTCAGCACTTCACAAGTGATTACTAGTAGATAGTAAATAGTACATACACTAATCAGGCCTAGAGTTTAGTGTGTTTGTGTGTGTGTGTGTGTGTGTGTGTCTGTGTCTGTGTTATACAAATAATTAATATGACTATGGAAACAGAAAACATTGATGCATAGTTCCTTTTTATGCCATAAATTGAACAAAAATAAAAACAATTTAAACTTTATTATGGAACTATGCAAAAATTTGGGCACCCTAAGAGTTCCAAAGTCTCATATTCTTTTTACAAGGTTTCAGACCTTGTAAGCACCACAGACCTCACACAATGATCCTAAACATACCTTGAAATCCACCACAGATGACCTCAAGAGACGCAAGCGGAAGGTTTTGGAATGGCCATCACAGTCCCCTGATTTAAACATCTTTGAAAATGTGTGGGTAGATCTTAAAAGAGCTGTGCATGCAAGACAACCAAATAATATTACAGAACTAGAAGCCTTTTGCAGGAAGAATGGGAGAAAATCCCAAGTACAGGAATGGAAAGACTTTTAGCTCTAAAAAGCGTTTGCAAGCTGTGATATCTGCCAGAGGAGGTGTTACTAAGTACTGATTATGTAGGGTGCCCAAACTTTTGCACAGTGCTATAATAATGTTTTTATTTTTAAAAATTTTTTGTTCAATTTATGTCAGTAAAGTAACTATGCATCAATGTTTCCTGAAATATTGTGTTTCTTTTCCCCATGTCTGTGAGAGACTGTGTTCACATCTTTTCAATTACAAAATCACCAAAATCCGTTATTTTTCAAGGGGTGCCCAAACTTTTGCATACGACTGTAGCATTAGTGTTATAGCACTAACTTCAGTTAGAGTCAATCTTTGTTTTTTTTGTTAATGATAAATTTCAGCAATTTCAGCTAGTGATGGTTACATTTTCATTTTGACCAGAATATCTCTTTAACCATAGAGCCAGAGTCTCTAAAATGGGCAAATTCAATTAGCTTTGACCACTGACCAACACTAGTCAATTATACTTTGGTCTTGTTTATGCCTTTAACAGCCATAATAAAAGGTTATTCAATAACACAACAATCCTTAAATAGTCTAATATAAAACAACTGCACAAACTAAGTTAACACCTAATAAAAACAGGAGGCTGAGTGGGAAAAAGTGGTTAAAAAAAAGTCTTTAAAACAGTATTTACCATCAGCTCTTTAACTTCTTCCATCTTCAACCTCACTTCCAAAACTTCATTTCCTGTCATGTGATAGAGCCTACTTCCTATGACACTTTACAGGAAGCACTGGATGAATTCTTCCAGCTGTATGCTGTTCACCAGGATTCTAGCCAACATCACTGTTTGTGGCATTACCTGAGCATTTACTCTCAAATCTAAATCTCATTTAGTCTGGAAACTTTAGCTGATGAATTCAAACAAGGAGCAATGCATGCATTTTTCATTTACAACAGGTGAGTCAGTTGTTTATTTAGTAATACATTATTTTATCTTTGCATTAGAAAATTAGCCCAGAAGCTACTCTGTGATATGATATTTATAACGAAAATATTTGTTTGATTTTTTTCTTTCAAAGCTTCCTTTTTACAGGGGTAGTTTTCTCATTGCATATTAGCAGACTTAGGTTATTATTATTATTATTATTATTATTATTATTATTATTATTATTATTATTATTGTTATTATTGTTATTATTATTATTATTGTTGTTGTTGTTGTTGTTGTTAATAATAATAATTTATTTAAAAATAATAATAATTGTTATTATGTTTTTTGAGTAATAAATTATTGAAGCAATCATTTGATTTCTGTTGAAGGTTTTGTGTCATCTTATGATAAGAAAATGAAAATACCAGCAGCTATATAATCTGTGGTGGACTCTGGACGTAACCAATCTATGCAGAATTACATGCTTATGTGATTTTTATTATTTATTTTCTACTCCTCTGTCTAAGGTGACTTTCAGATTTCTACTTGTGCACATGTCGACTGTGATACAAACAACTTCTTAACTCTCAAAGCTTCCTTCTTCTCCTTTCATGAGGAAATGTTCATTTGAAGGTTAAAGAGGCAGTTACATTTTGGGCAAGATCCAAACCCATTACACAGCCTCCAGACTGCAGTCATTATTAACTATTGCTTATGAATGAAATGCATTCACTTAATACTCAATTCATCAAAGTCTTTAGTAGTAATACCTAAAGGGACTGAGAAACACAAGAACTGGATTTTTTTCTCAAAATCAATGGCATTTATTTCCCAGTAGTGCTAAATACGAGGCCTTTTAGGCCCCAGATGCCTTCACTGAAATCAGTATGGCATTGTCTAGTTTAAAATGCAGCTAGAAATCAGCCTGTGATTTGACCTGAGGGATGCTGTTGTCATTTTCCATGGAGTTAATGTAGTTTTAATCACCAGAAAGCCAGAGTGTTCCAGATGCTCTTGAGTTCCAGAGCTATAGGCCTCTCTGGACCTCTCTCCATCAGCAATAAGGGAGCTCCAGCTGCTCTTCACTGCCAGCTAGCCATAGTCAGAACAGGTGCAGGTGCAAATTGAAGACTTTCGCTGATTATAGGGCACCTGCCAAGAGTCTAAATTCTGTGGTGTTATGTCTCATAGTTAATTTTATTTTTTGCCAGACACTATTAAAATTAAAAACTCAGAAACCTCTTTATTCTTTAAGCCTTTTGCCATATACACTGTATATTAAACGCAGTGACAACATATACTGATTTTATTTTCCTAGGAAATGTTCATATTTTTAAGTGTTCAAAATGATTTTATTATATTAGTCAGTGTCACGATGAGAAGTTGTGCTGATACAGGCAAATATGTTTTTGTGCCGGCTTTCATGCAAGCTCAGTGAGCGCACAATTCAGATTCACAAAGCTGTGGCAAACAAATTGAGTTCCAAAGTGAGACACTGCCAAGTCATTTACTTAGTTACAGTACATTGAGTTGCTACTGTAACTGGACCGTTCCAAATGACACTGAAAATGGTCAGGGCCCTAATTTGAACAAGTGCGCCTGGTTGGCATTATGTTTCCCCTTCTTCACAGGAATGACCAGATGATTTCACATGATGATGCATGTTAATGACAATATCAGTGCAGTGTTGAAATATTAGCCCCACCTGTATGTACAGTAATGGTTGAGCTAAATGATTATTAATTGTCAGTAATGTCAACCTTTAGCTCTCAGGCTTAACATATATCTCTAACTGAGTGTGCAGTGGAAGTGCAGGCTGTATTTTTGATAGACGGTGATGGTGCAGAAAATATCCCTGAAAATTCTTTGATTTCTTGCCTGTGCACAGAGAGAGTTGCACTTATGTTGTTTTTTTCTGAATTGTTCCGCTTGAAAGTCGACTGAATGACCGGACACCATTTTCCAGCTTCTTGAGGCTTTGTGCTCTGTCAGAGGAGCTCTCATTACCTTGGCCTCTGGCTCACTTGTAGCCTTTTAGACTACACATTGTCATTAGCTCTAGCAACCAAGAAGCTGTCGAGGGACATTTTGATCAAGTAAAACTGCAAGTCTGGCAGAAAGGTCAACAATGGCTTCTCTTCCAACACAGGAAAAAGCCTACACTCTTTAAAACAGAGGGTTCCTGTCCTGGAAATGTGGTTCCAGTAAAGATCTTTAATTGGCAGTTACATTATATACATACAGTTTATTTTATAGTCACATATTTCATTTATGAAAGTGGTTCCTCTATTGAGATTGGATTCTTATGCAATGGTATAGATATACCTAGGGATGGAAGGGACCAACTTCCATGAAATATGAGAAGAATGACAAAAAACATAGGCCTGATGTATTTTTATCACCAAACCCCATCCTGTGAATAGGAGATTAGTAATAAAAAATATATGTGGCATAATTAATAAGGGCCGAACAAATGTTTTAATTAGGCTGCAGCACAGAAACACAGTCCACTGAGAGCGGTCGGCTCAGAGTCTCAGATGGAGTTTAAAATTCTAGACCAGACATAAATGAGGTTCAATGAGCATGTCATTTAATTCTGTTATTAAATCTGAACTCCCATCTACCTTTGAACATATGATAGCTGATAGTACTTTACAGCAAGTGCAACCCATTATCAGACCATTTTTACTGACACATTTACAACATTTTATTCTGTGATTTGAGTCAACAAGTTTGTCAATGTTCTTGCAATGATAGGACAATGTATGACCACATTTTGCACTCCTCAAATGATGCTTCCAAGTTTTTCTACATTATTGCTGATCTCCGCAAATAACCTGATTAATTACATTTTGTGTAATACGTTTATCAGAATGTAACATTTTAATTACCTGTCCAATAGAACCAAGAGTGTATGTCCTCTCAGATCGCTATATATCCTCTGGTTTACCTCCCACTCAAGCATCCTACCGCTCTCATCTATCCTACCAACTTACAAGCCAAACCTATGTCTTGTTCTCATGGAAGAACAGAATGTGAGGGTCTAAAAAATTTATTATGTAACACCACAGAACTTTATAGTATTTAGTTATTAGGCATTATGTTTCAGCAGCAGCACTGTCACATGCATATTTCTTGAAAAAACAGTATATGTATGCATTTTTCTTGCTAGCAACACACATTTTGTAATGTATCTGTGTCTAAGAACTCCCCAACTCTGCCATTCTGCCATTTCCCTTTTAGAAAAAGCAGCCAGCTTCTGCATCAAATCAAGTGATGTCTGTCTTAGATCCTGAATCAGCAGACTCTTTTTGCTGATGTTGACATGCTCTCTGTTGGTTAATTAGACCATATTGTGTCCTCACTGGAGGAAATTGGGCATGTGGCTTAGAAAGCATGCTCCAGTAATATTCAGAGACAGACTATAAGTTAAAATCTTTACTAACTGAGTTAACAACCAACCTGCAACATCTAAAGTAAAATAAAGAATTTGTTACTTAACGGTCTGTCAGGCTTTTATTAATTTTCTAATCTGCTAGTTGCTGGAGCCTCTCCCGCCTATTCAAAACTCTATCCAAAATGCCAATGCTATCCGAAGTCTGACTTTCATTGAGCGACAGCGTTTTCCCTCGCTGTCTGACAAACTGGGACTTCTCCTCAGGGTTGTGACATCGTCGGCAGGGCAGAGGGAGCGGTGTGCTGCTGGAATGATCAACGGCTGATATGAGTCAGCTGAATCGCCTGCTATATCAGCGTGGTTGCTCCCAGGCTCCTTTTTTCAAGCTCCTTCCAGTTTTGCTTGGCCCGACGGCGAACGCTCTTACAGGTCGTGTCCAGAGCCCGATTGTATTTTGGTTTGAGCTGTAAAAATGAGCTGTCTTTTATCAAAAATCCCCAGCAGGCTGACAACCTGGCCCCTGCTCAGATTCTAGCATGTTCACATCTCCATGCGCTCCCCCCTCACCCTGCAGCCACACTGAACTACTTCTGGTTTCAGAAGGCGGGTTCCCAAGGGAAAAGGTGCTCCATTTTGTTCTGGGAGGTGGTGTGCTTGGTGAGGTTCCCACATGTAGATGCCGTGCATGCTCAGGGACCTCTCCCGGTTGGAAGCCGTGGATGCGTCCTCATTCCAGAGTAGGTGCACTCCTGAGGGAGTTCACTTGCTGTTTGTTTATCCTCTCCTTTCAGCAGAAGGTCATACAATAGTATCCCTATGCCAGACATTCTCGTGTTGCACCTCGTCCGGATCTAATGTCTGCACTGGTTGGAGTTGAGCATGATCGTGTCTCCCCTTGCACATTTGTAGAAAAGCCTTTGTTGGTGATTACAGCTTCTAGACGCCTCTTGTATGGAGAGACCAGTCGTCTGCATTGCTCAGGAGTGATTATTTCTATGGGATTTAGGTCAGGGGATTGACTGGGCCATTCAAGCAACTTGATTTTGTTTCTTTGAAACCAATTCATTGTTTCCTTGGCCTTGGCCTTGGCCTTGGGTTCATTGTGTTGCTGAAATGTCCACCCTCTTTTCATTTTCAGCTTTCTGATAAATGTCAGCAGATTTTTATCCAGAATATCCGATACATTTCACCATTCATCCTGCGTTCAATAATATGAAGTCTGCCAGTACCCCTTGCTGAAAAGCAGCCCCAAACCATGATGCTTCCACCTCTAAACTTAACTGTTGGTATTGTGTTCTTGGGGTGGTGAGCAGTGCCATTTCTTCTCCAAACATGGTGTGTAAAATGACAGCCAAATAGTTCAATTTTGCTTTCATATGACCATATTATAGTCTCCCAGTAATCCACGGGTTTCTCCAAATGCTGTTTCACAAACTTTATCTGAGACTCAACATGCCTTTGGTTCAGCAATGGAGTCTTGCGTGCTGAGCTTGCATGGATGCCATGGCGGTTCATTGCTTATGGTTTTATTTAAAGCAACAGCTTCTGCTAATGCAAGGTCTTCCTGAAGTTCTGCCTGAGTGGTTCTGGGCTCTTGGAGAACTCTCCTGATTATTCTTTGGACTCCTCGGACAGGAATGTGCTCCTATAACCATTTCCATTAGAATGCTTTTCAACCATAAGATTAAGAAGATCTCAAGTTCAAGTTCAAGTTCTGATTATTGCATTTACATTTACATTTACATTTATTCATTTGGCTGCCGCTTTTATCCAAAGCGACTTCCAGGTTCAGGAAACAATCAAGCATAAATTCAGACACGACAATACT
>JBBIGC010000007.1:21234002-21245489 GCA_037576955.1 Lepidarchus adonis | reverse complement strand
TTCCTTCCTTCCTTCCTTCCTTCCTTCCTTCCTTCCTTCCTTCCTTCCTTCCTTCCTTCCTTCCTTCCTTCCCTCCCATTTTGATGATTTTAATTGGTGGCTAAGGATCATGTGACCTCTGTTCTTCCTTGTTCAGAACAGTCCCTCAACTTTATCACACGTTTTTAAAAATACTACACGATGCATCTACCCACTGGATTCCATTGTAAACACATTTTGAGTCTACTTGCTTAATTTATATGTATATTTTTCTTAAACATTATTCTTAAACATTATAAACACATATTATTGATGATCATGAACCATAACTTTGGCATGTTCCTCACAAAGTTATGGTTCATGATCATCAATAATATGATTCATATGCAGCTAATTAGCATAGGTTAGAACTTCTAAGAGTCTGTGTGATTATCATCTTTATTGACAGGAAAGGAGGGTGGTTCATAGCCGGTCCTGGACATTCCGGCCCAAATTTGCCCCCTGGATATGACAATATGAGCCATTATCCATCTCCAGGTGTTTATAAAACACACACACACACCCTCACATTCAAAGGAGGTGGGCCGCGACAGCGTCGATGGAGGTCGGTGTGAGTGTGTGTGGTTTTCTCATGCTCTCTCCTGTCCTGATCCTCCTACAGTATGTTGATTATGCTAGAACATGGCAGATGCTTGTTTGAATTGGGCTGAACTCTCCCACGCAGTGCAAGAAAAGCTCTACCCAGCCGCAAATAGCACAGAGCAAACCTGTGCTAAACACAGCCCCCACAGGCAGCATGCGCAGCTCCATCTGCATCAGCAAACTCAAAGCCCAAACTTTAGCCCAACATTAACAGCATGATTCATGCTTTTAACTATTTGCTCATCTGAAAAAATCCCCCTCCCCATCCAGGGATCGGGACCAGGAACGTGGAGAGCGCTTTAACCTCGGTGGCCCTGCGTTCTTTTGCACTGTTTTAATGAGAGGATCGTAACTAGGGATATAAAGGTAGAGAACAGGATGAGAAGCAATGATGGGAAGTGACATGAGGGTGGTGAACTTGTAGAGGAGTGGATGAAATATTCAAATGCTCATCTGCTTTTGCCCTCAGGAGAAGTTGCTCATCAGCTCATCACATGGAAAACACAAACACCCACAGCCAAAGCGATGAACCAAACACTTACTACAGCTCTTCATCGGCTTCGGGTCTCAAACACGCAAACGTGAGCTCACTTTTGCCATTACAGGAGGCATGCTTCACACTCTTCTGAAGGCATCTACAGTAGGTTTTTATAGTGCTCCTACCCTCACAAGTGTCTGCAACTTCTTAAACTGTACACTTTTTAAAATTTTTATGATGGAAAAAGCCCAAATGTGTGACCCTGATGAACATAAAACTTGTACTCTACATAGCTTTGAATTTTTTTCCTTTCGGCACACTGAAGATATTTGTGTGGGTTGATGTACCAAAAACCCAAGAACTATGGTGCCCAAATCTGGTCCTGGTGACCTGCACAATTATTCTACTCACACCCAATAACCATAGCAATTGACAGAAGAGTTGAATTAGGTTTGTTTGGGCTGTGAAATCACCAAAGTGTTCTTAATACCAGCCCTCCAAGAACAGATTTGAGCAGCTCTGCTTTAGAATTAAACCTTTTGTTACTGTGCCTTTAAGAAACATATATTTAAGGATCTCTGTGCTGATTGGTTGCCCAGCATTGTGTCTCATTTAAATGCAGTCTAGGCTGAAAACAGCTTTAATAACTTTGATTCGAATGCAGGTGGCAGGATGCCGGGGCGGGGGCTAAACTGCTGTAGGCAGAATAGATGTACAGTAAGTGCAGTCTCCATATATGAACCTTATGAACTGACAAGTTTCTTTTTAAAACTTTCACCATGTTTATGTCCTACATTAAATAGGTAAATTCCAAAAGTGAGGAAAATTGCATGTTTTTGTCTTTTTAAAGGTTCTAAAGGTTCTTATTTTGAGGGTACTTTGTAGGGCCATAAACTTTCAAATGGTTCTACACACCAAAATTTATTTAAGAAAACAGCTCTATTGAGAAGCATCCTTTTAAAGTACTATAAAACTAATGCAATTTTCTCATGTAAGGCCTTTTAACATCCTATGCAAGACTTAGATCAGTTTTTCGATTGTCGCTTTTCAGTTTTCCCTTGCTTAATGCATGTTACATATTCAACATGAATTTGAAAACATAAAATGACTGATAAAGAGCCGTCTGCCTGTTTGAGCCCTAATCAGAAAAGACTACAACTGTTAATGTATTAGAGTAATTGTTTTAATCGTCACGTGCGCACACAGACACACACATACTGCTCCATGGCGTTGTATTGTTTAGCGCTAGTGTGATACGCTATCAGCATCATGCAGTCTGTAAACCACCAGATCATCTGCATTATGAATAAAATATTCCCAAACTTTAGAAAACTGTGTGCAGCTTTGTTTTTGCTGTTTGCTGCTCTGAAGTATCTGTGTTTACACTGTTTTGTTGTTTTTATTTCTGATGCGTCGATGCTTATTATTCATGTTGATGAATTTACATAATCCGTTACGTCAGTTACGTCAGCTCAGTGTTTCTGTTTGAATGTAGCACAACACTATGCAAACATAAACAGAGATCATGCATAACCTTTTATTTTAATGAAAAAAACTTTGTTTTATGTTAAGGCATAAAGAGATGTTGGCAATGGTCATGAAACAGTTTTGGGTAAATAAACATAAGTGAGCCTTGTATGTGTGCAAACAGACAGCGAGAGAAAGACAGAGAGAATGAGAAAGAGTAAGAGAGAAAGAGAGAGAAAGAGAGAGAGAGAGAGAGAGAGAGAGAGATTGAGAGATAGCGAGAGCAATCCTGTTTCCCATTATCCTCTCCTCTTTATCTCCTAGCCTAACCCTCCCATGTCCCTGTTAGCAACAGCCATTTCATACGCTCAGTTTTCACCAAAGCTTGATAAATCCAGGCTGCTCGAGGTGATTTAGGCCTTTTCAGGACTTTGCCACATGCTTGGCCATTTAGAGATAGACATAGACAGAGAGATAGAGAGATAGAGAGAGAGAGAGAAAGAGAGAGAGAGAGAGAGAGAGAGAGAGAGAGAGAGAGAGAGAGAGAGAGGAATAACTGTATGTAGATGATAAAAGCATCTCACTCTTTCCCGATCACAAAAGGTGAATCATTGTGGAACTCGTCTGCCTGTGGGCTCATGTTTACATGCAAATGTGAGTGTGTGAGAGAGCGGAAGGAAAGAGAAGCGGGCTGGGTCACCTCATCAGAGCCTCAGCTTTTTAAACCACAGCAGCTAAAAGCACCAGCAGCTCATCTAGCCATATCTATGACACAAAAGACTAAACGCAGGGGATGGGGGCTGTTAATTCTAGTCCTATCATGCTTACTGGCTTCCTACAGTGTCTAATTGGCTTCTCCTTCTCTGTCTCTGTCAGCCTTTTGCTCTTACCTTCTGGTTTGTCTCTGCTCTATCTTGCTCTAAAAAGCATTTCCCCCCAGGAAATAATGTGTAACAATTCTTTTCAGTTTTTTGTTTTGATCCTCCTCTAAAATAAATAAATACCACTTTCCTCAATCCAGTGGTCTATTCAAAAATATCTGAACATCCCCACCAACCCCCCACATCACAGATGTAGATAAATGACATAAAGAGCAAGGAATGGTCTTCTTGGGGAATTATGCTCTTGATGACTGACCTTGCAAAGACAAAGATGCATAAACACAGGAACAGAGATTACCTCTATAAAACACAGAGATGGGTTTTTAGTGTATTCACTATTGTGAAATGCTCCAGGCCTAGCTGATTTTACCATTTAATATCCTCATGGTGTTTTGTCACCTATAGCTTTGCATCATGGTCTAAATGCCTTTCCAAGTTGATTCATTTTTTACTAACAAAAAAAAACTTACAAATCATGTGACAGCATTCAGTCTGATTATTGGTAAATTATAAAATTAACACAAGAAGAAGGTCTTGCTCCGAGAAAAACATGGCTATGTAATTTTATATTGACCTTCAACAGACCTGGTATTTACTCATAACTGTGGTGATGCAGTCACTGACCACACTGCCTATCAAATTCAGTTCGCAGAGAAGCTGGAACCGATCACAGTTGACTATGGACACATGGCCCAAGTGTGGAGGGCAAGACAGACAATTGTTTATACAAACACTATGCAATTCAGAGTAGTTTATCAACTTTAATTACAAGCCAGGGCAACAAGAAACCTACACATTTACATTACATTTAAGGCATATACAGAGTGAGGTACAGTGAGCAGTTGGGGTGATATGTATGGGCCTAGCTCAAGGGTACTTCACCCTGCTGGCTGGTTCTGGGAATCAATCCCCTGACCCTTTGGTCACAAAGCCACTTCTTTAACCATTAAATCACTGCTACCCCCACTCAAACACAAGGAGAGCTTGCAAAAGAGACACAGAAAGGCACATCCTGGCTCGCCCCTTTAGATATGCTGTCATAGAGAGTCTTGCTGGAGCTCCTGCAGTTAGACCACAATGTCCATCATTCTTAATCACCTGCAACACTGAGCACTCCTATCAGTCCCTCTCTCTCCTCCCTCACTCTGTCTTTGCTGAGCTAGTCTGAGGTGCCAGTGATCCTGTTCCACTCTGCTGCCTGGATCATGGCAATGCAGACAAATCCTGACATGATGTACCCCCTTATGCCTACTGAGGAGAGCCCATATGGACAGAACTACGTACCTGATCTGAACTCACAAGGAATAGCACACAAAGACTCTTCAGACTGAACTCACTGTTACTCCTAGTTCTTATTAATTCATTTATATTTTTGTCTGTTATTACTCTCTGATGTCGACCAGAGGAGGATGGGTTCCCCTTGCTTCCTATCAAGATTTCTTCCTGCTTCTTAGAGAGTTTTTCCTTGATTATATCACCCTTCACTTGTTCAGGAGGGTCTCAGACCAGGATTCTGTAAGTTACTTTGTGACAACATCATTTGTAAAGACCTACACAAATAAAAGTGACTTGACTTGACACCTGTGGCTGACTCTGGGATTGAACCCTGGACCTTCTTGCTGTTAAGCATTGGTGCCACCCACTGTGGTGATCATCTGGAATGTACTGTATATTATATCCCAGGTAAATCTTCATGCAGAGATTGGCTTCTCTCAGAGTACTGAGCAGAACGAGAGAGCTAAAATGTCCGGTAAGCCGCACCACTTTCTCTGCATCTCTGTAGCCCAAACTTTCAGAGTGCACCTGCCATTTGGTCGAGGTCTGATCACATTCAAAGAAAAACAAACAACTTCATAGTAAAATTGGGACTAATCTGACACCACATCATCTAAAGGGTCTTGGTGTGGTTGTTTGGTCCATACCAGTGTGTCTACTATATTCACACCTGCCCAAATGAACTGAAACAAGGGCTCAAACGCTTAGTTCGAATTAAATGACTAAAAGATTCAGGTGTGAAAGTACTTTATGTAAAGCTTAATCTCGGATTACATTGCATTACCAATGTGTCTTTTTGTTTTTCTTTTTTTTTTTTAAAGTTTTGCTTATCAGTAGTGGAATTTGAAAACAGTAGTGACACTTGGGCTATGAAAATGTTGAAATGGAGAACAATATTACTGCTTATCCATAAATGTGTTGCTTTTTTCAAAGACTAATGAAACATTGTCATTTCAGACTCTCAACTGCACGGGAAAGTGTTAGCATAGCCTTTCCAACAGAGCTGCTTCATGAGACACAACATCGCAATGAATTATAGGAACTCTACATTTGCTCTCAGCTCATTACAGCACATAAATCCATTGTATTTGGTACAGATGAAGAGCACTTTTGTGTATTTTAACTCTACTTGCATTGTGCAGTATTGGAATGCTTTTCTAATACTGCAGAAAGTACAAATGGGTCAATGCAAGACCTCACAAAATTGCATATTACAAACACTCTTAGTCTTGTCCAGCATTGCTGAGCTAAATGCCCACAGGCCTGAGGCCTAGGCCCCAGCCAATGATCCCCCACAGCCTGGGGCCAGCGGCCGATTAATCAGGTGTGCATCCAGCACAGTAAAAATCGATGTGTTGGAAGAAAAGCTGCAAGTGTTTACGGGCCACTCCTGGCCTGCAAAAGCTCATCATTTTTATTGACTCGGGTCTATCAGAGGACAGCATCTGTGTTTCTTTATTGGTTTCAATCTATCTGTAAAGAGCAAAGGGGCCATAGAGGTTGCATGGCAGATGAATAAATCATGCACACAATAGCACACACATATACATTCAAAATGCCAAGGTCACAGATAATTTAACAGATGTTTCCAGTTGTTGGGGAAATCACCATTGGAGAACATGAACTTACACTAAATTGTGTTGTCTCTGCATTTTTATATCATATATAAAACATTTTACAAATATGTACAGTATATTTGTGCATAATACCCTCACTCAGAGGTTGACCTATAGGTGACTAGCCCAGGAGCTTAGATATCTGTTACTGTTATCTGCAGTGAAAAATGGGGCGGTCCAGAGACAATAGAGTCCTTTTCTCTCCTCTGTGATAAAGAGAGACATACAGAGTCCACACAAGTTCTGTTATTGATCGCAACTTTGTAGAAAGGGGTGTGATACTCACTATCACTCTGTTCATTCAGAGTCATACAGAGCAGCAGTCCCCAACCTTTTTCTCGCCAGACAATATTTTCATGGACCGGCATTTAAGGTGTGGTACACAAACACAAAACTGTGGTATTTTATGTGTAATTATGTAACTTTATTAGCAGCGTCTTCCTGAAATGCGCTAAGAACATTGAGAGTAACGTCCTCCTCTGCCCCTCACGTGCTCTGGTCGCTATGTTCCTTTCAGAATAAGTTTTCAGTGCTGTTGTGGCGATCTCAGGGTTTTCTGCCATGATTTTCATCCAGAATACCAGCAAAGTTGATGTCTCGAACATACTAAGATGCTACAGATTGAGATTGTATTTAAAAAAAAAAAATTTTCACCAGATTTTTTACCAGTCCGTGGCCCGGTGGTTGGGGACCACTGCTATAGAGTACTAGAATCAATACTTACTGTGCACTCTCTTCTTTTAGCTTTGCCTACTGAATGCAGTGCTTAGTTTAACTGCTTGAATAAGATCATCACCCTGTTTACGCACAGTCGTTTTAATGTGTTGAAGGGGGTATCCATCCAATGATTTTTCAAAACGTCCCTCACTAAGGTGAATTCAAACTCATTTACATTGTATTGATGTAAAATGGATCAGTGTAGAGAAGCATACTGATTGAGTTCTTTACAATAGCAGTGATAAGAATCAGGGGTCATGATGTCTACAGTCCAAATACAGCCCATTTATTGACCCAAAACAACCAGTGAACCTAGTTCAGAATTTTTAGACATGAAAATCTGAAGAAATTTTTGAACGTTTTAACAAAAATCTCCAGACTGATGACTGTCACAGTCATCAGACAATAAAATTGTAACCACTGCATGCTATTATTTACTGTAAGGGAGCTTCTATAGGTATTAAATGCACATTCCTGGTTTCTATCACCACTGTGAACAATTCAGATAAGGGGCGCCCACAGTTTTTTGCCTTGCGAGCTCCTTTTAAAATGACCAATTCAAAATGATCTACCAATGATAAAAATGCATCATCGGAGTAAGGCAATGGCCAAATAAATATACTATATATTTTAATATGCTAGATTGCGATTGATGTATTGGCACCCCTGCATTTCACAAGTTACATATTTACGTAATACATCATTATTAGCATGATACTCAAGATGTAGCTGTCCCTCTCATGCATATTTTACAATATTCTAGAAATTGAGACTGCACCCATTTTGACAAATAATGTAGTTGAAACAACCATCACCCAGCTCATTTGGACAGTCAGTCATGGGGTCGGATGTCAGAAGATGCATTGCAAACAGGTATACCATATTTCCCCAACGATAGGCAGTCCCACATTATAGCGCCCCATTCTATATTCTGCAGAAAATGCTCATTTATTTGGATCTTACCAATATCATGCCACAACACAAAAACTACACTGCAGAAATAAAACTCCAGTAAAGCAACATCTGCAATGTCAGAGAGCGAACATGTGTCCAACATCAGCAACAGCAAAACAGCACAGGTTGCAAATGACTACGTCTATTTTGAAAGATTTGAAGAAAGGATTTTTGCATTTCAGTGTTGCTAATTTTATACTTAAGAATTTACATGTAGACAGATGATTGACATCACTGTACTGCAGTACCCCCAATATAAAATTGTTTCCCAGCCAACAATAAACTTTTGTTCCTTTTATTTCTGTTAAATTGAGCTTTTTCCTGCTTGTTATATACACTAGGAGGTAATGTAATGTAACAAAGGCCTAAAAAGTTTGAGAGGCTGGATGCAGCAGCAACACTTAATTGAAAGAACATCATCACTGATCTTTGCTTTGCGTTGCTTTTCAAACTGTTCATTGCTGCAGTACATTTAAATTCAATCATTTGAGGATGTTGTCTTTTTGTCACTGAATTATACTTTTAGCAAATGTGTTTTCTTGTTTTTAGCCGCAATGTATGTAGCCACAAAATCAATGTATAAGCCATAGCCTATTGTTGGGGAAATACGATAAATCCAATTGTTCAGATCACTTCGGGACATGATTCGAGAAGCATTTTAGCCGTTAAAATTCATCTGCCTCTTCAAGCCACATCTGACCCCACAAGCCCTGCCAGTACATGACGACATAACACATATGCCCTTTTACCATGATGACTAAAACAAACATCATATTGTAAATGTCTTATTATCATATTATTACCATATATAGCTCAGATTTCAAGTAAACAAGGTCTATGGTCAGGAAAAAAAGATGGCTGAAATTCTCTCAGGGAAAATACTTATGATTAATAGCAGCTGCCTGTTCAGTTGACCACACAAGAAGAGGCGCTACCACCATAATGGCATGAAGCTGCTGTCGGCATGAGGATAGATGAAAGCAGTGATGATGAGAGAAAGTAGAGGTCTAACCACAGGATTAACCTATCATTCATCCACTGCCAGCTAAATAGATGCCGTTCCACTGTGGATGACAGTCCAAAAGACCTCTGCTAAATTGTGTGTTTATGTATTTTAGTGTGTGTGTGTGTGTGTCTGTGTGTAAAAAAAGATCATAGAATCAAGGACCATCTTTTTGTCCTATAGTGCAAGGGTGAGTTCCTGCAAGTTGGTGGAAGAGAGACACAAACAAAATTGTATTGAATGTGTACAATTATTTATTTGTGTAATATTTAATATATAAGAACATGTAATTATTATACTTTTATAGCTAGATTTAAGATACAAGAGCATCTACACTGATCAGTCTGTGGGGACTGTGGTGTTCTGTGGGTTTCCTCAAATTAACTGCTAACTTTCCTGATGATAAACTTCTGAAAATCAACATTCACCCATGTTTGAATTACTCACAAGTTGCCCTGGGTTCCTTTGTAACCTCTCAGGCATGCGTTGCAGTTAGTTATTTTTGATGGTCATTCCCTTCTGGACAGGGTAATAACAACAACTCCATTTTTACACAATCTGCCTGACTGTTGATTGGTGGAGTCCAGCTTTATGAGCATCATCTCTTTTTCTGAGGTCAGTCAGACACCATCTTTGCTTGAGCCATGTGTGAACAGAACCGGGTCATAAACAAGACCAGACATGGGAGGTTCAGGCTCAGCCCAATGCAGGGCAGGGTATTGTAGTGGAGCTCAGTCCTAGAGGGGGGTTTATGCTGCATGGCCCCTTGGGTACATGTGTTTTTGTGGCTCTTTTAAAAGCTTAATAAGGCAAGGACTTGTCCCAATTTGAGCAGTACTCTGTTGTGAGCCTCCATATTTTCCCTCCTATGGTTTCACGTCACAGTATATTGAATGGGACAGAGACAAACTCTCAGGAGTCTGGCTCTTGGCATCCGTGTGGTGGTGCATCCTATGTGGGGTCCAACCAGGTCACCCAATCAGGCAGGGCTGGATAGGCGTCGTCGTCTGGGGAGTCTGGATCATCCTTAGCAAGGTGGCTGTGTGAGAAGAAAGACAGAGGGAGGCTCAGGTAACTGGCAAAGGGTGAACCTGTCTGAGGAGTTGAGTCCCGTGTGCATGGGGCGACATCTCCGGACCAGGGTGTTGTTATGTGTTAGCCTGGGCCCAGGCCTGTGTGTGGTACTGTATGTGTTGGGCTTTGCTGGATCCCTATACTTTAAATAAAACAGGGTATCCCACTCATACATGATTGTCGTCCCATTGATTGAAAACAACAGACTCTGATTTCACTTTGAAATTCTATGATAATCCTCAAGATTCACTTGCTTTAGCTACACACATATGTTGTTGGATTTTTTTTCAATGACCAAAAAATCATTTTTGTTGAATTTATTTAACAAGGTTTTCTTCATCTACTATTAGGAATTTTTTTAAATCATGTGATGTTTTAGGTCAAAAATCAGAAATATTTAATGGGTTCACTGTAGGGGAAGAGAAGGAATGGAAAGATAACAGGTCCATGGTGAAAAGGCAAAACACCCGACAACGACTGGAATTGTTACAGTATCTGTAAGAAATATACTAAAAACATGAAAACAATGATGACACTAGAAAACTGAGGTGACAACACATGGAGAAATATACAGGAGCAAAACCTAATAACCGGCCTTAATATGGAAGTAGCAAGCAGTTGTGAATTTTACGACTGGGGAAGCAGAATGGTGGCAGACTGGCTTAATAGGGGCTGGATTGCAGAAGCAGAGCAGCAGAATAGTTACATTCACTAACTTTCAAGCACCACTGCATGTTTAAAGCTTTTGTTATTGATGTTGTTCCTTCTCCTTTGTAATATTTTCATGTGTATAGTTTATATATACATGTATATATATATATATATATATATGCACAATTTCTATTTACCTGCTTTAGTAAAGTGTAACATATTGAAAAAAATATTAAATGTCATAAATGTTGCATAACCAGAGGGTCACAGATTCAAGCCCCAGCCCAGGCACAGCAGAGGTTCCCTTGAGCAACTGCTCCCTGGGCACTGTTGATAGCTGCTCCTTGCTTGCGTGTAGAATGTAGAGGTCACATTTTATTGTGATGGAGTGTGTTCACAATGGCAAACAGTCACTTTCACAAAATTCACTTAAACAATATTTTTTGTAATGTATTTATTGTGAAAAATTATCCAGTATTACATATATGTGAGTGTGTTAAGAAGTATAGCTATTTCTAAGAGGTTTCCACTGTAATCCCCCACTGTAGCTCAGTAACTACAATGGTTTTGTAGTCTTTTACACTTTAAACTATGTAGTGCACACCATAAAAAAGAGCATTTATGGGTGGAGCAAGGGTCTCTAAACTGAACACACACACACACACACATACTGTACGCACACGCACACACACACACACACACACACACACACACACACACACACACACACACACACACACACACACACAC
>JBBIGC010000007.1:21206722-21217811 GCA_037576955.1 Lepidarchus adonis | reverse complement strand
ACACATACTTCTTTATCTAAATATCAGGGGAAACGTTATTTCCTGAGACTCAGGAGACTTGGTTCCCCCTGTTAAAACAACCGAGAGCACATTTTCAGTCATGTTGAGCATAATTATGAAGGACACATGTTTCCCCCTGTTGAAACACACATGCAGTACTAACAGTAAATGTAATTATGTGTCTTATTTACTCACACACATAGTCGTGTGTATTTATTTATTAATTTTATCCTTATAAGATGACATCAGCGAGGTCTGCTCCTTCTGCGGAGAAGCAGAGAGACACACAGAGCCGGACTTCTACTGTGCACTGTGTGAAAAATGACTTTAAAATTATCAGCTATAGGATGTAACTTTTTTTGTAGTCATTATTTAATATTTATTTAGCTATTTGTCTGAAAAAAGTGCTTTGTTGTTGGTGATTTCAATGTTAAAATGTTAAATGTACAATGTTACATTTTGGGGGGTTTTCTTAGTTATTTTGGTATGTTTCGAATGTTATGATGGTTTTCTTAATAAAGTGAAATTGTATATTAAATTTAGAACGAAATCTTTGTAGACATAAACGTTAACACGTGTATATCTTATTGATCCCTGATTTACTGATCATCAATATTGTGGCAAACTGCCCCTCGCCCACGTGTCTCACCCGATCCGTTGGCGACACCTCCTGGCAACAAGCCAACAGAAGGGGGCGGAACCAGCGGGGAGGGCATTGCTGGGGGCACGTGGCTGCCGAACCGATGAGGAGCATAAAAGCCAAGAGAGGAGGCGAAAAGGGGAGAGATCGAAAGAGGCGGTGCCGGCCCTCGGAAACGCCCACAGTGTGCCTACAAGAGGCGGTGCCGGCCCTTGGAAACGCCCACAGTGTGCCTACAAGAGGCGGTGCCGGCCCTCGGAAACGCCCACAGTGTGCCTACAAGAGGCGGGGCCGGTCCTCCTGATCAGGTGGATGCTGGGGGCAGCATGGCGCGGTGCCCAGCCACCCAAGGGGCAGAAAAGAACATCACCTATATAAATCACCACGAATAAATACGCCCCCAAAATCTGGGCTTGACTCGATCTGGTGTCACTTGTGCCATGGTGCCCGTCACAATATAAAGACAAACAATTCTCCACATTTTGCTGGAAAAATAAGTATGTGAAATGTCTAAGAATCCCTCAGGTGCTCGTGAGCATGAAGTGTTTTTAGTTTTGAAGGCCAGAGTTGCTGTGTGTCTGGTTTAGCAGGAGGGCATCAAATATCTAACAATATAATTACATCACTCAGACACATAATTACATTTACTGTTAGTACTGCATGTGTGTTTCAACAGGGGGAAACGTGTGTCCTTCATAACAACATGATGACTGAAAAATGTGCTCTCGGTTTTTTAACAGGGGGAACCAAGTCTCCTGAGTCTCAGGAAATAACGTTTCCCCTGATATTTAGATAAAGAAGTATGTGTGATGACTGAAAATAACTCATTAATTTATGTACATTAATACATGTTGATGAAGTAGTGGTATTAGTTCTGAGATGTTTTAAACTATATGGCTTGTTTACTTCAGCGGCTTCGTAGAAAGACATTAAAATGACAGAGAAACGGTCTAACTACAGAGAAGCTCTAACTACAGAGAAGCTCTAACTACAGAGAAGCTCTAGCGCGAATGTAGCAGGTGACGTCATGAACGCGACTCAGCGCGCGACAGGGGGAACAGGGGCGGAACTCAACAAAACAACCGATTTTCACACAGATGTTCTATTCCTGATTTTTGTCTATCATCACAGCAAATAAAATCGGATAACAGTCCACCATTTCGTTTTCAATCGTCAAATCGAAAGAAAAAACAAAAAACGGGACGTTTTCCGATTTTCCGATTTAAGATGAAAATCCATTGGCCGTAACGTACACGGACAGTGTGTGTGTGTGTGTGTGTGTGTGTGTGTATAACCTTTACACAACCCGCACCCACCCACCCAAACCATCTACACCTACCCCCAAACACCACCTTCACCACCCAGACCCACACCACTTGCTCCCCCCACTCACACCCACATGCCACCAGCACCATGCACACCCACACATCACCTGCACCCCACCCATACAATACCCACAACAACACCCTTACACCACTAGCACCACCATCTGCACCCACCAACCCACACCATCTGCAATGTTAAGAGAGACTGAATGCAGCAGCACCAATTAAAACAATAGCAATCAGCAGAGTGATATCAGTCTCAAAACCTTCACCCTGAGCACACACACTGTTAGAATTATATAATACTAGCCAAGAGGAGGCAGTAATTCAGAAACGGCTGACATTGACAACCTTTAATTTAAGGATTTATGTCAAACCTATAGGTATGAAGAGACACCACTCTTCCATTATAACAATAGCAGTGTTGAAAAGACAAAGTGTCAAAGCTTTTCAACAGAATGAGCCTCCACATTTGTATTCAAGTACAGTGCTGTAATGACCAGGAGTGAAGAGGCTGTAAGAGGGGATTTTGTGCTTGGAAAAGCTAATTGATCACTACTTATTAAGGCAATTGATTGTCTAAGATGATGAAATTGATACTGACAGTAACCTTTACCTCATGCCTCTATTCAATGCCTTTTAAGATGCAGCTTAAGAAAAATTGTCTTAATAACATTGTATTCTATGTCGACAACACACTAACAAATGATTAGTTCTCTCTAATCAATATAAATTAGGACTCACCCCTCCTAAGCAGTTACTGAACTGTCTTCAAGGCTTAAAATACTAGATGCAAGATCATTTTCTAAAAGTAAATCCAGATAAACTGAGCTGTTGCTGGTTGTCCCTAAAAGCATTATATTAAAGCCACTTAATTCTCTATAAGTATTGATGGAATCTCAGTCAAGCCAGCTCCTCCTGTTGGCTGCGTCAACTGATTTTGACTTTTTCTTCAAAACTGCCTTCTTCCACTTTAGCAATATTACCTGACTCCATCCCTCCCTGTCTGACACCCCACTCTCATACATGCGTTTATCATGTCCCACCCTGATTCCCTCTTCACTGGTCTTCCTCTTAGATCCCTTCAAAAACTTCAGTATATCTAGAACTCTACTGCCAGAGTTTGAACACAACATAGTAAACGCTCAACTCACATCCCTCCTATCCTCTTTCAATTACCCTGGCTGTCTATTCAGTCCCGTATTACGTTTTAAATTCTTCTTCTCGCTCCCCTGTACAACTTCTCAAGTCTTACTCCCCCTCTTGCTTCCTCAAGTCATTTTGCACCAACCTTCTGACAGACTTTCCACTGTGGGTGGAGTGCTACTCTCCCCAAAGTCTGGAATTCTCTTCCAAAGTTCTTTGAGATTGTGTATCATTTCCAACCTTTAAATCAGAATGAAAAACCTTTCTTTTCAATGGCTTCCGTTCTTTCTATCCTTCCTCCTGTTCCTAAATGTCTGACTTTTTTTTTACTATATAGTCAGGGTCATAATGAAAAATTCTACATTAAAATGTAGTGCGGCTCCCAACTGTTTAGCATTGGTCCCGTCATTGGGAGATTGTGAGTGTGATCTCTTGTCCTTGTGAACGGAAGTCATAGGTTCAAGTCTCGTCCCAGGCACCACTGAGGTACTGTCTTGCTCCCTGAGCACTGTTGATATGTAGCTGCCTGTTGCTCCATGTTTGGTTGCTTAAATGCAGAGATAACATTTCATTTTGGTGCACTTCAGTTGTGGGTGTGTTCACAATGTGAAATTGGGACACAAACTCATTAGAGATGTCATCTGATTCTAACCTGGTTAGACTCAACTGTGCTGTGTAACCTGGTTGGGAGCATGGCCATGACTGGTAGGTCATGGTACAGATGGAAATATTGCTGTATAAATATTTCTTGGTACTGGAGAACAACAATATTTGCACAAGTATAAGTATCATGAGCACCTCTAAACCAAATGAGAAGCTTAGAGATCTGAACAGCCAATTGAATAGAATCAGCACTGCAGTGTAGCACAGAGTCATAAACATGTAAAACCACCAATACCATCAAGGAAAGAAATCACTTTGTGCAATATCAAGGCATGGTGGGACCTGAAACAGATTGTTGCTATGTAACTTATTCACACTTTATCCCACTAAGCTACTGTTGAGATCTCCTCAAGTAAAGTGTATGGGATGCTATATGTCCAAAAGTTTTTAGACACCTACAACATTATCCATAAATTCTTCTAAAATCAGTGTGGGAGTTTGCTGCATGATTAGTGTTACAATGTCTCATGTATGAATAGTGTGTTAAATTTGGTGTTATCACTCCCACACTCTCTCATACTGGTCACTGGAAGTTCAACATGGCACCTCATGGCAAAGAACTCTCTGATACTCTCTGATACCCAAAGGTAATGAAAACACTTCTTTATCAACTCCATGCTGTATGTGTATGTAACCCCCCACCTTTCACAGATGTACACATCCGAAGCTTTTTTTATTTAGCAACTATAGTCTATATAGATTCTTAAATTGTACACTTGGATTTAAAGGTGTCTTTAGTTAGCTAGTAATGCTTATATTGCTATTTTTGGAACCTTTAGGAGTGTAGATACCACAGCTACTGTATCTTTGCCTTCATTGAAACCAGGCCAGTGTATTGGGCCCCTGAGGTAAGGGGGCCTCCTGATTTCCACAAGCTGTTGGCTGAATAAATGAAAAAAACTGAGTAAACACTTTATTGTTTACTACATATTTTGACACGGATGAGCTATCTTACCCTGAAATGTGTTCTAGCTGTTATAAAAACAGGAAGTGGCTGATGTAACTGCTGTTTGGGCTAGATGCTGTTTTACAGTCACAGCAATGGACTCTAGAAGTGGTCACCAATCTTGACCTTTGGCCTGAAATGTTGACTGACCCACACCAAGGCAAAACCAGGCTGACTGTATTAAGATGTTTCTGTGATGTAAATATTGTGTTTTGCATTTAAATGAAACATATTTGGTAAGAGCTTTTAGGTATAACCCATAAATGCCAAATCCTCCACTGTGTAGATGAAAAGTGCAATGCAAAGTGATTAAATTATTATTAACAGATCTCTGACTCTGTAAAGGTTAAGAAGTCAGAATCAACACATGTCAAGAGATGCACACACGGAGTGAGGTCACCCTGCTGTTTGTGGCGTCCTGTAAGGTCCGGCTCTTCTTGTAGGTCCCTGCAAATACGACACTGTCAGCTGAAGCACATGATGATGCCAGTATCACATGTCCACTTGCTGCATGCACCTGTGTATCATTTTTGTTTTTTGTTTGCCAAGAGAACTTCAGGTCTGCTGGAGAAGGTGTGGAGGTGTGGCTCTGACTGACTGCACTGGGAGACTGCAGAATAAGTTCTACAGTGAATTCCAGATGAACTCTGTTTCCATTCAGAGCATTTTTCACACTGCTATTGTTCTCACTCCCTGGCTGCTGCACATTCCCACACCTGGACTTGTTCATCTCTGAACCATTATACGCTCACATTTATTGTTGACTCTTCTGTCTCAATATATAAGCTAATTAAAACATTTTGTATAGATTTAAGCATTTAAATGCATAGCATGACTTGATAGTTGCTAACTCTCCCAGCTTCAGACTCCACAGCCCCCCTCTCTCACTCTGTTCCTTTTATTCTATTGAAGCTTTAATAATATGTTTCATTTACGCAGGTGCGCAGCGTGATAACTACGAATGTTCCCAGGTTTTTCTGCATGTCTTCAATTTTGCAAGCCTAATTCCTAGAACAGCAACTGTAAAAGTTTGAGCTCCGAACACGGGCTTGAATAAGAGCTCTTGATGATTAGGGAGCTTTCAAGGGTTAGCACAATCAATGCAACAGTAAGCCTTATACCTCATCTGTGTATTGTTCAGTGTTTTTTATGTTACGGAGTACAAGGCATGGGAGAAATAAGAGATAATTTGATACATTGGAAACTCGGGTACATTCATAATTTGTTGACAGTCACGCTAGCCACTCCTGAAAGGTAAATTGCCAACATCTCAAGAAAACCTTTTTACGCACAGGTCAAATTGACCTGTTGACAACCACTACATTGGTTCATAGCGTATATTGCCCAGATTCTTGTGGAGGAGGCAGAAAGGTACTCTCCAACACATGGCTGTACTGAGTAGCTTTTAATCAGGAGAGAAAGCACAGCTGGAATTGGATAAAGCGTTATCTGCAAAGTGGAAGTGGAATTGATGGTACATTATGTTCCCACAACAAACCAGCCTGATCTGAAATTTTACCCACAAGACTCATTCATCACCCACAGCTCAATTCCCTCCTCATCCTTGTCTTTTAATAGCTTTGAACATTCCAAATATACACACCCTCAGCAGCTGAGCACTATGTGAGACATGATTTCTCATATTAAAGATTCCAGTGATAATTATAGAAAATAATTATGATTAGATGTATGATTGCTATATTTTCATATACAGCAGGTAAAATAAGAATTGAAAGTTGCTATTGACATGGAATTTTCACCAGATGTCAGTAACAACCAATCCAATCCACACATCCAAAGAAATTAAACCATGTCTATTAGCGGTGTGCCAAAGTATCGATATAAGGATGTATCGTCATCCTTGCTCACACAATACGATAATTGATATGCAGACAGCAATATTGATATTTTACATAATTTGACTGACCAGCATCGCTACTTTATTTCTCCACTGCATGACATTGGGAAACTCATCAACAGAGAGACACATTGAACGCTGGGCTGAAAGATGCCCAATCACATTTAAATCTAAAGTCTGGGACTTGTCTGCAGTGATACTCCTTTCTGATGCAATTCAGTGAGCGGGAAAATGCTAAAATGCAGTGATGCTGCATCCAGCCAGTCAACAGCTCACTCTGTGCCTCGTTCCTGTTAATGTGTGTCATTATAGCCACAAACTTTAAATTTGTTTTATTTGCGTACTGTATTGTAGCCATGCTTATTTTGCCACTTTCTTGGAGACACAAGGTCATCTCTGCCTGAAGGCTACACAGTGTAGAATTGGAGTAGGAACAAAATGTGAACTTCTGAATAGACTTTTTCATAATATAGATGAGCTTTCAAGCTGGCGAGCCCACACCAATCCATTCCCCCAAGCACACGTTCTGCACTCTAGCACAAGTCACACACCTTTTTCTTCACCTTATCTTTATTTAACATTCAGTGTGGAAGTAGAACCCCTCCTCTGAGGGCCCTTCATTCATCGTTTGCAGTTTTATATCCCACGCCTTGCACGTGCACACACTTTTCCGCCCCTCTGGCCTTTCTCTCCCATCCAAAGTAAATTCAGTTCAAAGTCAGTGTTCTAAGAGGAACAAATTAATATGTTTCCCATTTTGGACGGTAAAATCAGACTCTGCTCAGAAAGCTATCACTTCATCTAATGTTAAAAAGTGTGTGGAATGGGTTGGAAGAGTGGGGGGCCAGTTGATGAAGGAGCTGAATCTTGATAGGATTCTTAGATCATTAAACTTGCAGGGTTCAACTGAGCGAGAGGAGCTGAAATCATTTTCCTTTTATCTGCTATCTTCTATATTTGCTACGTGGAGATCCAAAATAGACTTGGCTAGTATATTTTAATGGGTGACATTTTATAACGCTGCCAATAGGTATCTATGGATAAACTAATAATAAGCAGTGCTTCATTATCACCTACTACACTACCAAGGAGTTCTGGTTAGTTACTTAGTAGGTAACACTAAACTAATGACTAAAAGCAGGGAAATGGGCAAGTGTAGGAAAATGAACAACTTTTACAAGTTCCATATCACGATAGCTGAGTCAGATAACCTGCAAAATGATAGATCTTATAGGGTGGTCCCAGTATGCAGTGGTTATAACCCAAAAGTTGTCCAAGGAAGGACAATTGGTGATCCAGCAACAGGGTTACTCTGTTCCCAAGGCTCATTGGTAGAGTGAAGGCTAGCCCTTCTAGTCTAGTCCCACAGAAGAGCTACTGTAGCACAAATAGCTGAAAAGGTTAATGCTTGCTATGATAGGAAATGTGTAAAAGAAAAAAATCTAAACATTGCATTACAGCTGACTATGTAAGGGGGTATGTAGTCACAGACCAATCAGAATGTTCATACTGACCCCTGTCCACCACTGAAAGTGCCTACAATGAAACTGGACCATCTGCTGCTAACATCTTAGCAATAGCACTCCTTCAGAAGTCTTGTGGAGTCCATGCCTTGACATGTCAGAGCTTTTTTGCAGGTTATTACGACCTACACAATATGTTTAACAGATCTTTTTTATGTTATAGCCATTTGGTGTATATATAAAGATTGTTTTTTATAGAAATTGAATAATTATTTGACCATCTTAATAGGCACTTAAGTACATTATTGGTTGCTTTAGGGCCTTAAAGTCATTCATAGAACTGTTATGTGTGGTTCCCTTTCTTATGTTCTACATTATTCATAGACGCTATATAAGTGGTATAAATGTTCATCAGTTTAGTACAAGGGCATAAAAATGGATGTTAGCAAAATGTATTACAATATATTAATCAGTAATAAAATACAGGAGCTTAAAATAGTGATAAAATAATAGGCCCCAGCTTTCTCTACATTCAGTGACATAATACAAAACAAACCATAGAGAAGTAAAACGCACACTTGTGCTTTTTTTTGCAGTTCGGTCGATATCCATCAGATACATTCTGTGTCAGTTTGACTTTATGGATGAATCCATTACAATCTGTAATGTGATCCAGATTCAGATTGACTGGGTGGCTGCCAGAGGCGTGTGTGCATGAGCTGACAGCAGATCACACAGTAGTAGCTTGTACGTTTTTACTGATCTAGGCTGAGAGGATCCAGCATTCTGGCAGCAACACTTTTTGCTCTATGCTCTTTGGAGTGTTACAGCTGTTATACTGACTCTCTCCTTTTTCTACTGTTTCACATATGTACATATGTTTGCATACACTCAGACTCATTACATGTCATTGAACATGTTCACTCCTAAGATGCTTTGGATCACATGTTTAAATCATGTTAAAAGAAATGTGAAAATTGTGTTAAACTGTATTTTCCAATATTTTGTCACCTTCAGAATCAGAATCAGAATCAGAAAACTTTATTAATCCCGGGGGGGAATTGTTTGTGTTGACTGCCACAGCACACAAAGACACTCAGAGACACAGAACAGTAGAATAGAATAATTTGAAAAATATAAAATAGTCTAGTAGAATAAAAATAAAATCTAAAATCTAATAGAAGAAATAAGATATAATAGAAGAAATAAAATCTAATGGAGGACATTAGATTTCGTAATGTGAAAAAGTAGTTTGTTCTCCACAAAGAATATTGCACATGAGTAAGAATATTGCACATGTAGAATCGTGCACATGAGTAAGAATATTGCACATGTAGAATCGTGCACATGAGTAAGAATATTGCACATGTAGAATCTTGCACATGAGTAAGAATATTGCACATGTAGAATTTTGCACATGAGTACGAATATTGCACATGGAAAATATTGCACATGGAGAAATATTGTACATTAAGAATATGAGTGTAGGTCTTCACCTTAAATAAGACCTACACTCAGCACAATCATGTTTTGTCATTTATTATTCAAAATCTGTATTGCAAATTTAAAAAAACAATGTCGAAGTATGTAAATTTACTTTGTACTGATAACAGCATACACAAGATATATATGTTCTCTGTGATCTCACTGGACGATGCAGTTCTGAGACCTTTACATGTTCATTTCTAACAACATTCAAAAGAGTGTTACTAACACATCTCCTAATGTATTGCTCATAGCAGAATTTATGACAATTTTAATAGTGAAATGCTTTATAATAGCAGTGCATACTAAAATAATGATATTTCAATAATCTCTTTCAAATCATTTTGTATCTGGAGAGTGTCTTCACTATGTGAAATAAACATTTTGATTCTAACATTACCCAAAGGCTGATAAAATATATATATATATTTTTTATAATATATAGCATCTTGTTTGCATATCTGAATGTACTTTTTACAAACATTTCAATAAAAAAGATAATGTAAGAAAATTGGTAATTAGCACTCTGTGCTTTGTAAAATCTTTATTAATAATAAAAATAATGACCTGATTATACTATAAACCAGATATTATTCCAGTTTACTCTCTTACAGGAAAGTTTATAATTATTTTATTGTATAGAAGTTGTTTTTTAAAATACGGCGATTAAACTTTGAAATACTGAAATTACAAACAGTTAAAGTCACATCAAATAGAATATGGTTTGAAGAAATTATGACTAGTGGAAAGAAAGATAATACACTTTTTATAATTTGAAAAGCCCTGTGCTAAGTTACTTTAGTTTGACTTGTTTTTTCGAGTTGTGTGTTTGCAGCATTGTGTTTCCATGTGGTGACCATGTTTATCCTCTCCAAAGAGTTTGCATGAGGAAGCTAAAATCTAAAAATGTGCATTTTAATTTACCATGCAGTGAGTGACCACTGTATTTAATGGTTTCTGTTAAATCCGGACTGCTGGACAGTTACTTTAATGAATTTGGAATCAGTTTAATGTCAGTTCATTGCAGAGGCAAGATTTTATTTAGACATGCACAATGTCTAAGTGAAATGAAAAATGCAAACTAAGTGCCACTCAAACATGTAGGCACTCGAGTCTTTATGGTCACCCACCACTTTTATTTCCTGTAATAAAGCTCCACTTAAAGGAAAATGAGAATGACAATCACATTACAGAGATCTGCTCAAGTCATCTGCAAAGTGCCCAGAAAAGCCCCAGCTTTTAATCAGCCATTAAAGTGCCTTCCAAATAAAATGACCCTTACTGGGGAAACGAAGAGGAAGGTGAGATAATCCAGCATTTTACTTCCTCATCTTCATCACCCCACAGAGCACTTTATAACACTCTCACACTGCATGACACGAGCAGCAAGTAATAATATTTTAGTAGCAATGATGGTGGTGTTTACCACAGTAATGGATTCATAAATGTTTGTAATAACTGAAATATTGTCCATTTTATGACTCTGGTACCTTTCTTTCCCACCAGATGATGGCACAGTGTCTTCCAGAATCACAGCATGCCTTGCAGACATTGCATGTTGGA
>JBBIGC010000007.1:21169445-21198102 GCA_037576955.1 Lepidarchus adonis | reverse complement strand
ATCACCTTGTTCAAAGAACAAAACCAACACAATTCTGCTGGTGCGAGACTAGAGTTGCAAATCATGCAGATAGGATGTTCACTCCCATCACGTTCTGTGATACATATGAATCTATGTTGTACATATTCGTCCGACCACTTTCTTCTTTTGCCCGACATAGTTAGTATGGATTAAAATATTAATTAAAAAATCACACAAAGTACTACCACGACAGTCACACGTTGACTACTGAACGCGCTAAATTCGCTAGATTGGCCAAACAGTGTAGCATGATCATCTGCAGCCAGTGATGGCCAATCGGGGGCGTGTCATCACGAATTTACACCATAATTCAGCTGTGTCCGGACCTCTGTGGTGGAGGCTATGCTGAACCCCTGAGACCGACTCACCGAACCCCTAGGGTTCGATCGAACCCAGGTTAAGAACCACTGATCTAGGTGGATATGCACCTTTGTTCCCCTAGAATTTGAGTAGGCACAAAGGCATTTTGGGGCTATAGCTTGACCGTTATGCTGAAAATGATTAAATCTATATGCCACGTTGACCAGTAGGAGGTTAGGGTCATTTATGGAGTAATGCATTTAACTTAAATGTCACTGCAAAAATGTTCCGCTAGCCAATATCATATGACATTAAAAATGTAAAATGCTGATTCACTACCATTCTTCAGAAACACATTTTGCAAAAATTTCTTCCATAGCGTGTACAACTGATACAGCTTGAAAATAGCTTAAGCTAAAATTGAGAAATTTGATGTGTTTACAGTTGACTACATCTTCTAAAATTCTTTTTGACTCATTCAAAACAATGGCCTACAATGACCAATTAAAATTGGTTGCTTGTCTGTGCCTATGTCAGTATGTTGTCGTAAACATTTAAACTCACAATTTACCACTTTCTTTGCATATATGCCACATTTTGTGAAATTGCATCCATAAGGGGGGTTGCAACTGACACATTTCAGTTTAATTCATGCCTGTACCAACATAGTAATGTAATTTTTCATACTGTACAAAAAAAGCACACCCCGCATTACCACCACGGTACATTAAGTTTTATCCATAGTAGGTGCTGCAATTGACACTTTCTCAAGAACATGCTGTATGCTTACAACACTTACTGTAACACACATTAATGGAAACACAAGCTGACATCATTAAAATTGTATTTATTATCTCATCATCTGTGGTGGTTGTAATACACACTGCAATGTGGTGCATTTAGTTTTCACTTGTCTTCAGCAAACCCTGTAACCTGACCAGTGGTGTGAAAACATATGTAGTTCATTCTCATATCAATGATATAAATGTGTCTGTGTTACAGATTCTGGTGCTGCAGACGCGTGAGCAGGTGAAGGAACTGCAGGGAACTAAAGATGCTTTAGCTGTGTCAAAACTCAGAGAGGACACTTTGCAGAATGAGGTAGTTTGGTCTCTTTCATCCTCTAACATATGTCATTCAAACATATCTCAGTATATAAAGCCATTTTTCAGAATTTTGAGGTCATTTCACTCCAGTATTCTCAGTTTAAAGAATCTGTACGAAGGAAGTGGGCAGGGTTCTCGCAAAATCCTACTTTCAGACACATTCAAAATAGATTAGATTGTAGAGGCATTTATGGCATATTTCATTTCTGTAAATGAGCTTAATGGGTCAAAATAATGCATTTGAACCTGCAGACTATTAAATTGAAGTTTTTTTATTTATTACATTTACTTTAGGAATACTGAACCATTTTAGTATTTCCAAGTTCATAGTCAAGTATCAGTCAAGCAAAATGACCATTACTTAACGGAAACAATATTCATGTCTTTTAAATACAGTACATTCATATTTTGGCTAATTACTGTAGGTATGTAATCACTGTGCATGTTTGTGTGGCAGCTGGCGAAGCTTTTGGAGGAGCTGAAGCAGGCAAAAGAGGCCCACTCTCCTGAACTGAGACACTTTAACAGCCTGGAGCACAAAATCCTCTCCATGGAGCTCCGATACAATCAGCGTGAGCAGGAACTCCAACAGGTTTGTACAACTTTTATGTCACTGCTTTTGATTTTTCCATAAACACATATGTAGCAGATATTTAATGATTCTGATATAATGGTACTCTGCAATCTTCATATATTTAAATAATTGCTTCATATATTTCATTAAAAAAAATTATAACCAGAGCTGTTTCACATCTTTAATAAAGTTATCACAAAAAACAAGAATGTCTTATGTCTTTTGGGTAATTTTGGAGGCAGATATTGATCTTGGATGATTATACTATAGTACAATATAGTATAGTACAAACTTATTTTTATTATTTATTTATTATCATATGAGTTTTTATTTGAAATCATCAAAATTCCAAGAAATAAAGGCTTGACATAGTTCACTCTATGTGTAATGAATATATGCTATATATTAATTTTTCTTTCTGAAAGAAACTTTCTGATGATATTCAGTTTTTTTTACATGTACCTGTATCATGTAATTAATGTGTTTTGTTTTCCCAAAAAGCTGATTAATATTAAAATATTGAATGTTTTGAATATCTAGAAGTATCTTCTGGTTCCTAGTCTAGAATATAACACACCATGCCGGCACAATGTCATTACTGTCCATCATGTTTTAGATGATCGCTCAAACGCGGTTGGTGGTGGAGCAGGAGCAGCAGGCAGAGGTGTCTCGCTGGAAAAGGCTCGCTCAGGGGAAGAGCAGCGAGCTGGAGTCCTTCAGACTAGAGCTGGACTCCATACTAGATGTTCTTCGAGAGCTCCAGAGACAGGGCGTGGTCATCCCTGCCACAAAACACCCCTCTGCTACTGGCTTCGTATTTAAGCCTATGAGATCCTGAATTAATTTGACAATTTTGTCAGCGTTTATTATCAGGTATGTTTAAGACACAATCTAGCTTGTTTTTACATTGAAACACATATTTGACCAATCTGAACCCTGTTAACACTGAATACCTAACTCGAGGTAAGTAAATGACATGCCTGAGATTCTGTTTAGAATATTATTCCATAAATCCGTCATTATGTGAGTGGGTAGAATGTTCTTGCTTTCACAGATATTGTGATTAGTGGCACTGAAGTTGACTGACTGGCAGCTAGTCAACTGGCAGTCTTCAAAAGTTCATTTAGAAATAACTGAATAAGTTACAAGGGGGCACCTTATAATTTACAGGCATTCTATTTAAAAATGTACAACAAATTGAAAAAATGAAGCTCATACTTTTTGCTTCTCTACGTACCAGCACTGACTTACTCAACTAATTTAAATGCAAATTTCAACAAGTAAAATATTTATCAACTGAATATCACCCAGTTACTATTGAACCTCTGTGAACGTGTGCATGGGATGAAAGCTGTACCACTAAAAACTAAAACTCACAGATTAAATCATTTGATTATTTCATTATCTTTTTACAGTGGCACCTGTCATTGGTTGGGATAAATTAGGCAGCAAATGAACAGTCTGTTTTTAAAGTAGATGTGATGGAAGCAAAGAACTGGATGAGCATAAGTATCTTAAGCTATTTTAAGAAGAGCCAAATTATGATGGCTAGACAACTGTTAATACATCTCTAGAATATCCTTGTGGGGTGTTCACAGTGGTTATGCTTTCCAAAAATGGTCCAAACTGGAAACTGACGACAGGGTCATGGGTGCCCAAGCTCACTGATGCCCATGGGAAGCAAAAGCTTGCTGGTCTGGTTTGATTGAATAAAAATGCTACTGTACTATAACATGTGAAAACATGTGATTTTTCCAGATCTGTCATTTGCTAAATGTACATTACAAAACAATTTTGTTTTTTCAATGTTTTTCATGTAAATAATTTAAATTGTTTTCTGTGCTGTTTTAAATGTTTATTTATTTCCATTAAAATAGAAGAATAATTGTTGTGAATAATAATTGTCTTATTTAGAATGTGTCTGTGGTAGTTATTTAAAATTTATTTAACAAATTAATATTCCTTTTCTTTGATTTTGAAGGAAAATCATTTTCCAAGACAAGCTATTTTCTTGTCATTTTCCCGGGGTCGTTTTTAGCGTTACCAGCTCATGGTAATTTATATCTTCTATCTGCAATATACTGTCAATGCGTTTTTACTGCTTATTAACTGGGTAATAGTTTTAAACTGGGAAATAGCATTGTTTTAAATCACCTATTCCTTAGATGAAACAACAATTTGATGGAGAGATAATGAAAGAATGTATTTGGCTGGTCTATAGCACATTAACCCCTGAGCTTGGTTAGATTGTCTGAGGTTACTGGTAGCTGCAGATGTGCCTGTCTGTCTGTCTTTACTCCAGAAACTCTTGCTCCTAAATACACATTTGCTATTCTTGCAGAGTTGTCAGGGAATTCCAAAATCAGTTTCAATCTGTGTATCAGTATTCAAATGACCTGCTAAACTGATACTCAACCACTTAATTAGCATTTGATGTTAAGTGACTTGACATCCAGCCATGACTACAAAATGAGTAATTTCATACTATCAAAAGACTACTTTAGGAACTCTGCCATTATAACTTTGCCTGGAGGAAGCTGGAGGACGACCCTGGAGGGAGTCGAATTCAGGATGTGATGAGTGGGAGCTGAGCAGAGTGAATGTTGGGGCATCAGTGTTTTTGATACTGCTTGAACGAACAGCTCTTTTTTCCCCACACTTCACTTCTGCGTGAATGATGCAGCAACAGCTTCCTCACTGGCAATACATACACACACCATTCCTAGCCTATGGAAAATCCACATGTGCATAATGTTGAATTCTTCTTTAAAAACAGCCATGATGGAGTGGAGTGTTTACTTAATGCTGTGATTGAGGAACAGGACTTATTTCTCTCACATTCTCCAGAATGTGTCCAGAGCTGTTCTTTTGAATTTCTTGATGATGTTTTGTCTTCACTCTCATCTATTTGATACATTTGCTCAACTGGTCTGTGTTTAAATCTTAATATCTCAGCATTGCAGATTGTATAGCACAGTGCCCAGTTCTCAGTAAATGAGGAATTCTCATAAATCAATAAGTATGTTCAAGAATTTATGTTAATTGTGCCTTTTGTTTGCCCTCAAGGAGCACAAAGCAAAGGAGAAATGTTTGTGTGCTTTAAATCTTCTGTAGGGCTGTGTTAATTAGAATAATCTTAAGTAAAAAAAAAAGTTGATTGTATTATCTACATGTCAAAAGAGTACAGTTGTTTTACCAAATCGATCATATCTTGACCTTGTGACAGTTAAGATATCATTAAGTTAAAAAAAATATTATTAATAGTATTATTTGAGGAGTTTAATATTCATTCATATATTATGTATATTCTTTTACCAATCTTATACCTAGATTGTCTATTATTTGGCCATTTGTGTGCTCACACTATGAATAATAAATCCATTACCCCAGTCAAGTATATACAGCAGAATTGATCTCACCATTATAATTCTATATTTTTGTGAAATCCCATGACATTAAAGGATAAAAAGTTGGTACAGACAGGACAAAGTTACAAACATGATGACTGGGTATGTTTATACATCATTCTGTTTTTATAGAATAATGCAGTATCTACAAAGAGTATTTTCACAAAATCATCACACAAGCTAGATTCAGGTACCCAAGGAAAGTCACAACACAATACACATTATTTTCGACAGGACAGGACAAATAAACCCTAAAATCATTTAACAGGGCTGTAGTAGAGCGGGCGCAATTGGACAATGGACAATGCAATTTGGACAATGAGATATAATAAAAAATTGAGAAATACTCAAATAATTTAAGCTTATAACAGCAAGAATGTTAAGAAATATGCATCACTGGGTAGCATCTAAAATGCTGAATAGATGCCAGATTGTCATGTTTAGTCTAAAATAATGGATCTGAGAATCATTAATTGCGCAGCTTGGAATAAAAAAAAAGACCAACTGAAAGCACGTCCCTGCTGTTGACCAAAGCCGTGACTTATTGAATAAAGTCATTTGAATAGTCACATAGGCAAACGTGCTCCTTCTTCTGAGCTCAAGCTGTGAGAGACCATCAGTTGTGTTACAAAATCATAGAAAAATCACAACTGCTCTGTGTCTGTGTGGCAAAGTCTGCCCTCGAAGTTTAGACACTAAGGGTCAGTACAGTCACGAACAATCAGGACACTGTCACTTGACTGAACTTGTCCTGAAGAAATATAGTGACACCTCAGTGACGGAGTAGCTTGTGTGACATGTACAGTATAGTAAATCGTAATGTGTGTGTACAGTCGTGCGGTATTTAATATATGTATGAATTTCAGCTCCCAGATGGACAGTGCTCTGTAAAGGTTCACATTATGAATCTATAGTGTAAAACCTACATTATAATATTTGCAGATCTGTGTTGCAAATAGGTAAATACCATAAGGCAGGTAGGAGCAGATGCACCTGTGTCTCTAAATGCTGTAGCATAATTATGAATCATGCTGCTAAAGAGCTAATGACTCATGTATAATCTGCCACTTTATCTTCACTTCGTTTAAATGGGAACCGGAATTTTCTTTCAGAAATTCAAAATGCATCAGAAATCAGAACACGGTTCAGTCCAACAGAAACAGAGCAGTTGAGATTAGGACAGATGCAATGAAGAACTGCATAATAAACATACCACATGATCCTCTCAAATAATAATATGGTGTTAAGGCGGTTTTTATGGAAATGGAAAAATTAGATTCTCACAGCTATAATTAACCAGGCACAGTTATAACACAGGAGTCCCTGAAAATTTTAGACTGTCCAAGCAGGTAGCCCCACTTCTTTACTTCCGGCCCACACACACGTCCTGGAATTCACAACTCTACAAGGTCCTGACAAACGCTAAATTACACAAGACACGGACATAGTAATTCAGTCTGTATTGTCTTACAACCAAAGCCCAGTGGCGTAGCATCTGAAACGATGTTGTAATCTACAGTATCATTAGTGTTGTGTGAAGCCAGTGTTGCAGTGATTTGTCATTAATGAAACATGTCCATCAATCACTTTCCTAACGGATGTACAGTGGATATAAAGCCACTACTTCAAAAGGCTGATGGGTGCAGGTTTTTTCCACCATATGAGACAAGGATTCGCTCCCAGAATCTTAATCCAGTTCCGTAGACTGATTTTTTCTGAGGTTCATTGTTACCCTGTTTCAGATTGTTGCCGTGCTTTTTGACCACCACAATATTTCACAGAGGATGTTTTGTTCTTTGCGCCTTTGCCATTTTACAATTATACTTGCAGTAAAGTAAATTAATTGGATCTGACACTTCCCGATCAGTTTCTGGCATAAAAGCATGTAGCTACTCAACAGATTTTGACTTCCTGACTTCCTCTCTAATTAGCCTCCACCATACACTTGGTGAAGCACTTTGCATTCAGCTATTTTTGTCTGTTATATTTGCAAAGATCTTTATTGTCACTGCAGCATCAAAAATTGGTGTTATTCCTAAGACAGAAAATTAAGAGAAATGGAACATCTTCTCAAGAGAGCCCATACACTACCTCACTACCTTCATTGATGTTTAGAGTAGTTTTGAATAGATTGGATTTACATTGGATTTAGCATTCATGCATGTTTGCTAGTTGCACTCATGCTGTTTTTTATATTGATTTGTTCAGATCAATAATAGGCAATGTGCTTAGTCTCTAATGTGATGGGTATGGCAGGAATGAGATTCGCTGTCCATGATTATTGGTGCCCCACCCAGCAACAGGTCATCTTCACCCAATGTGGAACTGAGTTCAGAATTCACAAAGTTCGGGATGTTAAAATGAGCCAGAAAATCTTCCTCATTATCCTCCCTTGCCTCCACATTGGTGCTCTGGACAACAAGGCCAGCGGTCTCTACCTGCCCACTTGATTCAGTGCTGCTGGACTGCGCTTGGGCTCTGCAGGCTCTGGCCAGGGCCCGATCCCCTGCTTGTTCTTCTTCATTAATGTAGCAGTTAAAAAGGAAACGAGACTCCTCCAACAAGGGACGGGAAAAACCAGCTCTGTTGTTGTCTGCATCCCGTGGACGGCCTAGTTCCTCAACACAGCTGGTTAGATGCACACAGTCTTCACATGGTTCTGCACTCCTGCATGAGAAATGATATTTGAAAAAGAATTGTATTCAGTTACACAAGTCAGAATCTCTAGATCAGGGTTGTTCAACTCCACTGTTAATCAGGTTTAGTGTGTGTGTTGAAGCATTACTTTTTGAAAACAAGAAATATGTCACTTTTTATTACATTATTGTTTGTTTGCATGTATTCAAGTGATAAAAGGAGGTTTTAAATACAAAATGAAGGGAAACAAGTATTCAGACAGTTTGTTTAATGTGTTTAACAGTCCCATCAATACTTTCCCTGGTTACATATCTGCACTTAAGTTTGAACCTGGTATTTATTAATATATATTTAAATGGTATTAGCCTAAACACAGTTCACCATGTAACTAATAAAAGAAAAATGTATTCTGAAACACAATAAGTGAAATTTTTCACCAAAAATTCACCAAGCAAGTCGGGGAAGAAGCAGTCTTACATTCTTTAGGTTCTAAGGGACGAGGAACCCCAGTGGAGGGTTATACATCACTGAAGGAAACATGAATGAACTCTCATTGGCCACAGAACTCAATCTGCCATAAAGATTTCACACTTTCACCAGAGCCGATGGTGCTTGCTTGTGATTTCAGTAGCGCTGGATCATTTAACAATGTCCAGACACTTCTGGAGTCCTTGCTTCTATCGTCCTCATTTTCCTGCATCTGTGGTGCTGGGTTTTTTGTTTTGGTTGTTGTTTGTTTGCTTGTTTTGTTTTGTTAAAGGCTGCCACTGGTACTTGGCTAAAGAATAGGATGAATCACAGCTCCAGAGCAGTTTAATTAAAGCTAAAAAACAAACACGAATCTATAATATTCTTTGGGTTCATACCCATTCATTTCCCAGACTTAATTGCCTGCCTTATTTATCAAGCATAAACAAGAAACTTGTGTGTGTGTTGTGGGCTTCTCAATTCCACATATACACACACTTTGCAGTGCTGAAGGGCTGTGCCATGCCTGGGCATCGTGTCTCTGCAGAGGTTAATGCTGCAGAGCACTATGCTAATTGGGTATGATCTCAGAGCAGTGTTCATTTAAGCCCTGTATTCTGGAAGAACTCCAAGAGTTGGGTTCAAAGTGTGTAGCTCTAGAGAACTAAACTAACAGGCCGCTAATGAAAGGTTGGGAGGCCACAAACGCTCACACACAGCAAGAGGAGATAATGATAGGGATGGAATAGACATCCAAACCAAATGAAAAGGAAAGCAGTCTGCAGTAACCATTTAGCTTCAGTTAGGAACAGAAACTGTTTTCAGCATTCACTGGAATATGTTTGAATATGTTATCAGTTCATCTAAAACACCACTGGTTGAGTGGGTTGTTGCTGGTGGCGGTGTTAGTATCAGCAACTACAACACAAGTCAACAGGTCATTCTCATCGCTAATGATTTTATGTGGGTTTTGTAGTGATTTCACATTAATTGCATTAATTTTTCTCTATACAAGGCGCCCTCAACTCGAAAATTTGTTGTGGTTATGTCACTGACCTTTTTTATGCAGGTATTTACTGTTATATACACTAGTAGGAAGCAGTTGAACACCTATGTTGCTTTACAGCAGGGGTGTTGTTGTTTTTGCTGAGAAGTTTGTTTTATTCACCGTTAGTGTTGAATAAGAGTTTGTGTGGATTGGTGGGTGAGATGGGGGGTTAATAGTGCACTGTGCTAAGGCACCGTCAGTGTGGTGCACTTCTCCAATGCATTTACTGCTATGGTGTATGTTGAAGCATTAAAAACGCAGTGTTTATTAAATGCTTTACTGTAATATGAGACGTTCATGCTGTTAATTAAGCACAGTGCTGTTCAATAAAGCATCTGCAGCATCATTACATACGAGTTCCCACTTACGTCAAAATTCGAGTTATGTCACACTCAAGGTCCCCCTGTATAGTAATCGTAGGTTTGTGATGAAGCTAATAATGTAGGATATTTGGTATAATTGGCCAAAGCCAGTGCCCAGCTCCCCTGCAATACATTAAGTGGCTCTTTAAGAACTTTCTGGGCCATAAGTCTTGCTTGATTCAGATCAGAAACTGTGATGTCGCATATAATTGAAAATCCACTTCTCAATCCCAACTAGAGTCCTTTCCAGAAAATCTAGGTGAGTGACGAGCAAGGAGAACGTTTTCACCAGGACATTCAGTCAATGAAGCATTGCTACCAAGATTTCTGACTACTGCTTGAAGCTGTACGCCAATCATCCAGACAGAGTAAGGAGAAAATCTTACTGTAAGTAGAGTGTTAGCAGACTGACATCAGTCTATATCGACGCCATTCTGAGGCTCTTTAACTGATTGTTCAGACCCATGAAAATTATTCAAGAGAAAGTATCATCCGTCTAAGATGGCAATGATTGACACTAAAGTAACAGCCTGTCACTCCCTGTGTATGGAGTGATGTTATAATTGAATGTCCTTTCCTGCACTTAGGGCTAATCAATCAGGGTTTCTGCAGATCCTTAGTGTCGTAAGTCTAAGGTCCAACGATCTGAATTTTAGGCCTTAAAATGTCTTAGAATAGCTTAACTACATTTAGACTGGTCTTAAAAATGGACTGCATTATGATTGGGCTTGAGGTTTTATGTATTTATATTCAAGTCATCTGTCTTTTTAAATTCCTCTCAATGAGAGATTTGCTATAGCAAAATTTAAAAAAAAATCATTTGAATATGTTATTAGTATGTAATCCTGGGATTCAGGTTTTACATCATATCTTTCATATACTGTTTTGCTAGTATTGAAATAAAATGGAGCTTAAGCTGTATTCAGAGATGCTGAAAAATACACCAAACATAGATAGTGACACATTTTTGTGTACAAGAATCAGAAACGTGTGCATGTAACTGAAACGTGGAACGTCTTTGTGTGCTTTATAAGAAGTATTTTTCTGATTTAAACTGTTATCATGCTACCATTCTCTTAGGTTATTATCAGGCAAATTATGACCTTTAATGACATAAGAAGCTTCTTACTGCTTGTAATAAATTTGGATAAAATATGACCATATATTTGTGAAGGTTTTCTGTAACGTTTTAGCTATAAATCGTCATGCTGTTGTGATATAGAGTGGTGGAGCTTGCTCTCCAGCATTTTTTATATTATTCATTGCTGTTGTTGGGAAGGGGTCTAAGTATAAGCCCTCAATAGGTGTTATTCATATTTTTTTACCCCCCAATGTCCAATATAATGGCCAGCTGTCACTGCTTGTTGCTGAGATTGATGTGAGCGGCTCGGTTCCTGTGTGCTGAACTGTAAGGCGGGACTTACTCTGGACGTGGAGCTCCTGTCTTGGTCAACAGAGTCAGCACGAAGAACATGAAAATGACAAACACTGCCAGGCCCACCCAGAAGCCAATCACAATGGAATCTGAAACACACAATTGCAGTGCCGTTTATGCAGCTGTTTGAGCCGGACCTTTCATGCTGTAATTACTTAAGCTGTAAGTAGAGCATCCAAAGTGGGAACAGGGACGCGCTGATATGGGAGTTGTAAGCTGATGTCGATATTCAATAGAAATCCACTGCCGCACACACGAACATTAGAGAGAGTAGAAATTTGATGTTTAGTCTAATAGAGAATGGGGTTTACTAGTGTTGGGGCTCAAATGAAGATTAGTGCATCATCTTCCAGATACAAATGGCATCATCACAGGTTTTTTTGTTCCGTTATAGTTCAAACAACACAGACTTGCTCCATAAAACCATGAAACCATGATTGACTCCAGTATTAACAGCCTGGTGTGTAGATACTGGGAAATCCCCCCAGATGATCACTGATCAACTCTGGTCCACTGATGGCCAGAGGGTCTTCTACTGGTCCAGGTAGAACATGCTGCTGAATGGTGCTGCAGTGAAGTTTGTGAGCATGAGATGTTTTCCATTCACAATCAGAGAAACGGCACTTACATCTGTGAGCCTTGAGACCCTCGAAGGACACAGGCTCCTCGTCATCGTAGTATTCGTACCTCCATTCATAATCACTGTTGGAGCTGCTGTTCAGGTGCTGCAATCTCGGCATCTCTTGAATACCAAATAATAATAATAGTAGTAGTAGTAGTAATAATAATAATAGCACTAATAATAAAAACAAACGTAGCAGACGAACCGGAACCTCGGGTTTAATTCGTGCAGAACGGAGTCACAGCGCGACTCTCAGCGTCTCCTCCTCTCAGCGTCTCCTCCTCTCCTCGTTCGTGCGCTTCATGAGGACAGGGTGGTGCTGTCCCTGATTTTAATCCTTATCGATGACGGAAACTGCGAACAGAACAGAAGACCTCCTCACAAGCCCGGGAAACCTCGGCCGAGACCAGAGAAACAGCTCCATCTCTTCAGCTGCGCGTGAGAACCCGGCTCTAACACGCACGAGCGCCGAGCTGCTGCCTGTGGGCGGAGTCAACGCTCCAGCGTCGAGCAAACCGATTGGTTGCAGTGGGCGTTTACGAAATGTGTCGGGTATGAAATATGTGAAATATATGAGGACATTATATTATATCGTGGGAAGTGACTGTGTGTGTTTGGACTGTTTTGGGAGGTTTATTGTGTTGGGAATGTGTTGGGGACGGTTGGGTAAGTTATTTTGGGTAGTTGGGGCTGTTGTGTGTGTGTTTGGACTGTTTTGGGAGGTTTATTGTGTTGGGGACGGTTGGGTAAGTTATTTTGGGTAGTTGGGGCTGTTGTGTGTGCGTTTGGACTGTTTTGGGAGGTTTATTGTGTTGGGAATGTGTTGGGGACTGTTGGGTAAGTTATTTTGGGTAGTTGGGGCTGTTGTGTGTGCGTTTGGACTGTTTTGGGAGGTTTATTGTGTTGGGGATGGTTGTTTAAGTTATTTTGGGTAGTTGGGGCTGTTGTGTGGGCTTTTGGGGGTGGATGGCTGGACTACCGGCGTTGTTTGGTGCTGTGTGGATTGACCGGTAGCCCAGTCATCCATCAGCATCGTGTTTTCTGATACTGAATGCTCTGTGTGTGCTACACCTGTTGGGGGCGCGCTGGTTTAAGAGCTTGAAATAACCATGAAACTGGCCGCTGTCCATATTCGAGCATAAAAACTTTGTGTCGGACTCCATTATTTCCCTCGACAACTTTCAGAGATCAGCAAAAGCTCATAGGGATGATGGAGCAGAGGGAAGAGGCGCTCCCAGGCCGAGAAGCAAGCTCGGAGCTCCTCAGAGGACGGTGGAAGAAGACAGCGCGAAGAGGGGATGCGTGTAGGCCAGAAATGAGTTTCACTGCGTGGAGTAAAACAAGGGAATGTGAGGGTCCTGGCTGTCGTACCAGTGAGTGGGCAGGGCACAGACGTAGGGGCGCCCAAACACATGAGGCTAATGGTCTTGGCGCCAGATTGCAAGGCCGTAGAGAGGCTGTGGGCTCGTAGTGGTGTGGGTTTGGAAATCAAACAAGGCCAAGCGTTGAGGCAGCTTCTCATTGAATTTGCAGATATTTTCGCGGCCGATGAGAAGGACTGCACACACACTAACTTGGTCCAACACCACATTTACACATAGGGGCGCTAATCCTCAGGGGGCGGCAACCACTTCCTAAACGTGGGCCCACAGAAGAGAAGATATGCGAGATGCTGGATGCAGGCGTATTCAAACCCTCTATTAGCCCCTGGTCTGCCCCGTGGTGCTTGTGAATAAGAAAGATGGAACGTGGCGATTTTGCGTGGATTACCGTCACCTTAACACAGTCACATGCAAAGATTTCGACAAGGCCTTGGATCGTGTGTCCTGGTCTTCATGGGTCAGCTCCTTGGACCTGCACAATGGTTATTGGCAGGTGGAGCTGGCCCCGGATGCCAGGCCCAAAGCGGCTTTCTCAATCGAGCAGGGCCATTAGCAGTTCTGCGTAATGCCGTTCAGGCTCTGCAACGCTCCCACCACGTTCGAGCGGCTCATGGAGAGAGAGCTCGGGAGCATCCCGTCGTCCAGATGTGTTGTGTATTTGGATGACTTGTGCATTGAGTCCGCATTAAAGACCCTGTGCAAGGTTTGAAATAAACCAGAAATGGGCCACTGCCTGTATTCAAGCATAAAAACCTTGTGTCAGACTCAACAACTTTCCACCCAGGAAAATCTTCACAATATTATGTTATATTATATTATAATACAATGAAATAGATGGCTAATTGGGCACAATTTGGACATTTTCACTTAGGGGTGTACTCATTTTTGTTGCTAGCGCTTTAGACACTAATGGCTGTGTGTTGAGTTACTAACAAATTTTCACAAGCTGTACACTGACTACATTGTATCAAAGTGCCATATATTTAGCGTTGTTCTATGAATAGATATAATAAAATGAGGTAGGTCGCACTGGAGCAGTCTTAGATCCCCACCCCCCACCTCAGTTGGGAAGAGTTAAAGAGTCTAATGGCCCTAGAGACAAAAGATCTTTTGTGTCTGTCCATATAGCAGTCCTGCAATTGCAGCCTACCAGAAAAAACCTCTCCTGCATAATTATGGTGGTGTATAATGGGTGTGGGGGTAATTTTTCATAATGTACAGCAGCTTGTATCCTGAGTCAATTTCCATACCTACCACAGATCCTGTTTGTCTATACATTCAGCATCTCTCTTCTACAGGCTACACAGAAGAGTGCACTGGCAACCAGACACTACTAGAACAGCAGCTTGTAGCTTGTGCTGAATGAGCCCAAACCCTTCAGAAAGTAGAGCTGCCTTTCTCCTTTCTGTACAGAGCCTTTTGTGCACTCTGACCAGTCCAGTCTGTCATCCAATTGCACTTTAAGGTATTTATAGGTCTTTGCCCGCAGTGACACAGTGGTGGTCCAGACCGATGATAGTTTTGTAATATATAATATAAATAGCGTGTTTGTTTTCTCTGTTTTCATTCATGTGTCAAGATCTGTTAGTACTACTCCACCTTCAGAATTGCACTCCAGCTCTTGGAGAGAAGCCAATCAAAAGAGATTATAGTCTAAAGTAAATTAGCCTAAATAAACAATACGTTTAAGTCTATAAAAATACCTATTAATCTAAGCAGGAAGTGTTGGTTTGCCTTGTCAACATTACTAAGTGTTGTTTCTTCATTCTTGGACATTTTCTGGTGATGATCCTGCCTGGTTTCTGTTTTTGAGACTTGGATTTCGATTTTTTTAAATTCCACACTTCTGACAGCATGTAAACCAGGGCAATGTAAATGAGGTGAAACTACGCTTTTCATAGCTCCACGTGTTGATTTATTCAATGCAGAGGTTACATTTTTTTTGCATGCACTTTGTGTGATTGTGCGTGTTCACAATAACCAACTTTAGTACGTGAGATGCATTATGGTCATAAGTAAGTGTATATAGCAATAATGTATGGGTTTTTGAGTGTGGTGCTGATGGCGCTCACTATTGTCCCACAATGCTGTGGGAAATACAATGGGAGTGGCTACACATGATTGTAATTTCTCTTGAAAATGGTGGATGAGGATATGAGGTTTGTAAATGAAGCACTGAGATCATCTTTGCTGTCGTAAACAAGTGAGATAAGAGTTAGTGACCAGTTTTACTTCATTTATACCAAAGAAATCTCTTCTAAAATGATTTTAACCTTTTTACATTTTACATTTACAGCATTTGGCAGACGCTCTTATCCAGAGCAAAGTAATTGGTGAGCGGTTGGGCGTTAGGTGCTTTGCTCAAGGGCACTTCAGCCTGCTGTCCGGTTCCGAAAATCGAACCTGCAACCCTTCGGTTACAAACCCACTTCTCTAATCATTGGGCTATGGCTGCCCCTATGTGCACGTATGTGATGTGACATACACTGGCACTCTAATACCTCCTGAGTAGTGGTGTATGGTGTAGTGTGCTAATATTTGTGTTAGGATTACTGCATAGTATATAACTTTGTAATAATAAAGTATAATTGATAAATATAATGGCTAAATTAGTTAATAAACTAGCTTTACTTAGCCCTGAATATGAAAAAGCATAATGTTAATGCCCCAGTGAATGTTTCTTGCTTTCACTTTTTATATTTAGAAGAGGGAGGGTCCTGGAGTTACAGCAGAGATCCGTTCCTCCAAACACGAGGGAACAGTACAGTAATGAATGAACAATTCCTGACCTTTATTCCTGTGGTAAATACATAAAGATGTAGATTTCCGATATCTCCCCACTGTTCTAGCCAGCATATTTTCATAGGATGAGCCTGGATCATAAGACTCATCCATTCTCTGATATCAGGGGAGCTTTTGTTTTTCCAGTTTCGTAGTATCATTCTGGCAGCTGTTGTGAAACCAACAGAACTTCTTTGATGTGACGTTAGGAACCCAGTGCTACGAGCCACAGTCTTGGTTGTACAGGTAATAATGAACCCAGACATTTTCCTAGTAGTTGCAAAACCTTTTTCCAAAAGGGATACAACTTGCCATTCCCAATGACAATGTTTAAAAGTTCCTGTCATATTAAGAATTCTTGATGGGCTCCAGTAAAATCTGTGAATTAATTTATACTGTGTAATTTAACTTCACTGATGTCCTTTCCAGTTTATATCCAGCATTCATCATGTTTTGTAAAATACTCACATTCAATAGGGAGTTTAAAATATTCCAATATTCCATTATATGACATAAACACTCTGTCTTTATACAAATCATTTATGGAATATTGTCATGGTTTCCATGTTATGTCTGTCACGTGTTTCTTTGTCACGTGGTTGTCTTGTCTCTGCCCCTTCTCCAGATGTCTCTTGTTTAGTTCAGCTTTTTATATCCTTGTGTGTCAGTCTATGGTTGTCGCTTGTTGTACTTGGTTATCACCCTGTCTGTGAGTGCTTCATGTGTGTGTTCTTCAGTGTAAATCTTTGATTAAATTCAGTAATATTCATTCTACAACCCGTCTGCGCATAATTCCACCAACCGAAAACCTCACAACCATATTCCTTTAAACTGTCAATGCGTCCAATAAACCATCTTTTCCCCCGTTTGCATTTCTGGGTTATACCAAAGAGACATTTACAGTTGCCTATAGGGGAACATCTTGAGCACATTATGCATTTTAACCGCATCTCTTTGGAGTGTGCTGTAATTAATCTTTAGGGTGTTGCGATAAGATTTCAAAAGGATGAATTGGTGTTGATAGTTCCTGCTCTGTAGCAACCGAGTCTAATCCCACTTCAAGATTCAAGAGAGGTTATAAAATATATATAAAATATGTACAAATATACAAAAATACACTTAAATCCACATCTACGTAAAAGTAAAAAGACTAGTATTAAAAACTACCTATACATATTTTTAAAAGCTACCTTTAAATGTAAAAATCTAAATCTGTAATCTAAATCTTGCCTCTAAAGTACAACACGGGACATTAGACATTTTAAAGTGTTGAGTGCAAATGGTGTGTGCAAAAGATTGTTCCATGTTTAAGTTCTTTGGGTTATTGTAACAAGACAAAGACAAGACAGACATGTGCAAGATAAGCTGGTGCAAATCGAGCAAGGTGTTAAACAGGTGTTGCACTTCCACAGTTCCTCACCAATATTTGGCCAGTTTGAAAAGATGCCTTGCATAATCTCACACTGGGTCGACCAAGGCCACCTTTCTTTAATGGGCCACACATCTTTGCTATTGTTATTCTGGGGTATTTCTTATCCCATAGGAAGTCTCTAAATTAGATCATAATGTTTGTAGATGCTCACCATCATTGGTAGGTGTTTCTTCTGGAATCTTCAATGAGTGTAGATACAAACAATAACAGTGGTAGTGGTGGGCAGTGGTGGCCTAGTGTTTGGGACTTTGCCCCTGGGATCAGAAGGTTGCAGGTTCAAGTCCCAGCCCGGGCACCACTGAGGTAACCCTTGAGCAAGGTACCGTCCACACTTCACTGCTCCCGGGTGCTGTTGATAGCTGCCCGCTGCTCCACGTGTGCACGTGTGATGGGTGAAATGCAGAGGACACATTTCGTTGTGGTGACTGTCTGCAGTGGTGTATTCACAATGACAAATATTCACCCTCACTTCAAGTTCAAGTCATTTTTCCCGTTAGCACCCCCACAGACATACACACACATTCTATTATAACTTCTATTCTTTTACTCGATGTTGGAGCATTTGTTTTTTAGTGAATCGCAAATCCCAGTGGTGCTTCCTCACTCAAAAATCTGCTCTCCCACTGCTCCACCCTCTGATTCTTGGGCTTTAAATCTTAGGCTCATGTGCGGCAACACGAGCCCATTCCATTCAAGTGCGGTTATTTTGTTAGGAAATTACATCTCTGTAGGAACACATTTTAACCATCATCTCAGCACTATGTGCATCCCCAAATAGCTACATCCACTTATTAGTGTGTAACAGGTAGACCTAGTTTGAACAAAAACAACAAGTAAACACATGAGAGTTACACTGGCAGTTACAGTGGCAGATACTAGAAGTTGCTTCAGCAGTAGACTGTGTGTCAGATGGTCTCATGACTCACTGCAACCGGTATCCATTACTAATCATCTCACTGCAGGCTAAACAGATCACCCTAATTGGGCACTCAAAACACAGAACAGCAGCCTGATTTATTAAGCCAGGGGGACAATGAACAAAAGCTACCATGTTGAATATTCAGCAGAATCTGTGTTGGCACATTATTCTGCTTTATGCCCAGGAGCACTGCAGGAAGTGTGTTTTAGCAATGTACTGTTACATATAGCTCATATACATTCCAAATGAATTCTGTTGTTTAAAATGAAAGAGCATTAAAACGATTATTGTATATATTGATTTAATATATAATTGAAATGAACATACAGATGAATAAACACAACCCTTTTTCGGAATATAGAGAGTGCCCTTTTTTGGCATTCCTCCACCTAGAGCTGCAATTTGATACTCTAGCATCAGTAACTATATGGTTTACAGCCTAATGTAGCTGGTTTCCACTTACCATTATACAGGAAGAAGAAGTAAACACAACTAGCTGGCGAACTATAACAGCTGAACCAATAAAAGGAATGATAAAGTGGTTACAAAATTTTGTACAAGACTCAGGGAACCTTTGGTACTTTCCCCCTTTAATTTTTCTTGTGTGCAAAATAATAAGTGTGGCTGCATTATGTAACTATTAATCTGTGATATCTGTATCTAATTTACCCATGAAGCTCTCCAACTTTCATCAGCATGTTCTTTTATATTGGAAATTGGTCAATAATCATAATTTTACTTCACACTGTTCTCCAATATGGAATAATTTGGAATTGTATGGTTTTCTGTATTAATTTGTTATAAACTGTGAATTGATCTTCATTTAAGTCAAGATTATTGTTAGTTAAGTGGCTTGTTAAAAAAATTAGTTTGGAGGTGTGGACCAGAGCTACTTTGACTGATAAAAATCATTCAGACATTTTGAGTTTGCTCCACACAAGAAGAATACAATTATGTGAGCCATGCCTCGGCCAAAATGAGCTTTCAGAGATTCTACCATCAAGAATTGTTGATTTACATAAAGCTGTAAAGGATTACAAAGTGATTTCAAAGACTTTAGAAATTTACCAATTTACAAACAGTCTACAAATGGAGACACTGTGGCTACTCTACGCCCAGTCAAAATGAACTCAAGAGCACATTAAAGTATCATCAATGAGGTAAAGGAACAACCCTGAGTGACAACCAAAGATTTGAAGGCATCATTGGAACTGGCTAACATCTGTGTTAATGAGTCTTCAGTACATAATACATTGAATAAGCAGGATGTCTATGCAGGACACCATGAAGGAAGCTGCTGCTTATTAAAAAGAACATTGTTATATGCCTGATGTTTGAAAAAGAGCATGATCACACTCTGAAAATAAGATTGAACAATTTGGGAAGAAGACCCAGCACTACATCTGGAGTAAAAGGGGAACTGAGTACATAAAAAACATCATCCCAACTGTAAATTATGGTGGAAAAACATCATGATTTGTATCTGCTTTGCTGCATCATGGCCTGGGAGCTTGCAATCGATAAGGAGATGATGAATTCCCAAGTAAAATTCCAGAATAATGTGAGAATGTCTGTACGTCAGGTGAAACTCTGTAGAAGTTGGATGATGTAACAGGACAATGACCAAAAAACACTGAAACAAGTCCTGAAAAGAATGGTTTGAGAACTTTTGAAGTGGCAAAGAGTTGCTAATAGAGATGCTATGGACTTGATGAGAGACATACACATGAGGTGTCAAACAATATGACAGAGCTAAAGCAGTTCTGCCAGGAGGAATGGGCAAAGATTCCACCTGAACCATGTGCAGGTCTGATCTACAGCTACAGGAAGCGCCTGGTTGAGGTTATTGCTGCCAATGGGGTGAACCACTTTTTAATTCCAAGGGTTCACACATTTTTTCTACTAACAATATGAGTTGTTTATGGTTGTTCTCAATAAAGACATAAAAAAGATCAGATTATGTTTGTCAAAACCCTTGAGTTAGACAAAGATCAGATCACATTTTAATGCAGAAAACCATGAAATTCCAAAAGGTTTGCATACTTCCCCGGGCGCTGATGATAGCTGCCCACTGCTCCACGTGTGCTCCACGTGTGCACGTGTGATGGGTTAAATGCAGAGGACAAATTTCGTTGTGGTGACTGTGTGCAATGGTGTGTTCACAATGATCGGAAATCACGAATCACTTAATCACAATCACTTTTTCTTGCCACTGTATATCTTTTTTCTTTTCATCCTTTTGTTTCTATGACTTGGATGAGAAAGATATTTTGTCTTTATTATCTGCTGGATGAAAGAAGATTTTTAGAGTACAGTGTATTTATTGATAAATATAAAATGTATTATAAGATCAAATATTAGATCCAGATACACCACTCTCCCCATCTCACCAAAAAACAAAGAAACAAAATTTCATGAATTAAAATGATACATTTCTTAAGAAAGATTTCATATTAATAAAAAAAACAAATAAATGTGTGTTTTGTGATTCTGATATAAAAACAGAGCATCTTTCTTCCTCTGTACCCATGCAAATTCCTTTTGGGAACGTCTTCAAAAGTGCCAAAGATAATCTTAAACCCAAATGATAATTTTATGTGAAATTTGTGGTTGTTATGCAGAACAAGAAAGAGAAATAGTATAGTTTTTATAGTCAAACAATTTATTCATAGGTCCAAAATGAATTGAATTTTGAAAGAACATTGAAAGACATGAAAACCAAACAAGCCTTGATTGTTTTTCAATTTTGGCTAAATTTATTTTATAAATAGGGCTTTTTCATTTCAATTGCATTATTTCATTATTTATTTGATGTTTCCTTTCTTTCTTTAAAAATTACCTACCTTTATGGCTTATAATGTAATAATAATGATGCCTGTACTGATTGATTTGTGTGGTGCAGCTGTAATGTGCAAAACTTTAATATTTTTTTTATCATTTGCTTGCAGATTTTAAACAATGAAAGAAAATTGTTTAAAGTGTTTTGAAAATAAATTATTTTGCAGAATATTCAGGCTCTGTGCCCTGCATGAAAATACAAACAGCAGTACTTACTTACGATATCTCACAAAAAGTGAGTACACCCCTCACATTTTTGTACATATTTTATTAAACCTTTTCATGGGACAAGACTGACGATTTGACACTTTGATATACTGTCATTAATTTTATTAATTTCATAGGATACATTAATTTCACAGCCAACAGATCTGGTAGACTTTCCTGCAGTCAGTAGCCAATTGCACGCTCCCTCAAACGTTGTGACATCTGTGGTGTTGTGCTGTGTGATAAAACTGCGCACAATTCAGCGTGGCCTTTTATTGTGGGCAGTCTAATGCACATCTGTGCAATATTCATGCTCTAATCAGCACCTTGATATTCATACCTGTGACGTGGGATGGATTATCTCAGCAAAGTAGAAGTGCTCACTATCACAGATTTAGATTTGTAAACAATATTTGAGAGTAATGGGTCTTTTGTGTTTGTAGAAAATGTTTCATTCATGTTCAATGTTCACCTCATGCAAAATGGGAGCAAAACTGAAAGTGTTTTGTTTATATTTTTGATCAGTGTAAATACTTTCAACATTGCATCACACTGAGACCAGTCAATGTGTAATTTAAAGGAATACAGGTACATCTAAAAAAAAAATTGAATACCGTGGAAAAGTTAAATATTTCTTGAAATTTTAAGAAATATTCATAAGGCACTCAAGAGGAGTATGAATATAAAAAGCCTTTATTTAAACTTGACTATCAATTAAAATCATGCCTAAATGTTTCGGCCAAGACGGCCTTTTTCAGGGCAAGTTACAAAGGGCTAAGGCCAATGTCTAAAGGCTTCATCATATATGTCTGCATGTGGTCACATGACCAGGAAGCTCAGTTATTCATCTGCTCAGATGTATCACATGACAAGGAGAACAATTGCAACACAAAAGGTTATACTGTGAAAACATATCATTTCATGATACAATATATAAAAATGTGCAACATCGATTTAACAACTTTACATTTTCTTTATTTTTCATATTTTCACATCAAAATACACTTAATATCAATATAAATCAGTGAAATTTTAATCAGTTACAAAAAATCAGAATGTAGAAAAATCCAGTTCTAAATTTAGGCCAGGGAATTGAGTAGCTTTTAAAGTATAAATCCAAAAGGATTCTCTTTGCAAAAGTATTTTTAGTTTATTACCCTCTATGAACATGTTTTTTCTTAACATGTTTTTGGCTCCCCCAGATTCTTGAATGGATTTTGTTGGCAATCCTGCAGTTGTCCCTGTTGCTTCCCATTTCCCAATGACCTTTTGTGGCTTACCCTCCTTGTGAAGGGTGTCAATGATTTTCCGGACATCTCTCAAGTCAGCAGTCTTCCCCATAATTGTGTAGCCTCCTAAACCAGACTGAGACCATTTAAAGGCTCAGGAAACCTTTCACAATATTCTAATTTTCTGAGACAGTGAATTTTGGATTTTATTATCTGAAAGCCATAATCATTGAAATTCCAATAAATAAAGGATTGGCATATTTCGCTGTATTTGTAGTGAATCTATATCATATATGAATTTCCCATTCTGAAAGGAATGTCAAGAAATATTTTTTAAGATGTACCTGTAAATGTAATAAATAATTTGGCTACAGGTGTCATGGTTCAGGATGTTAGGGCCAGAAGAAAAATGTCATGCTGTAGCGCCACCTTGAGGCCAACTGCTGTCCAGTTTTAATTTTTAGAAGAGACCTCATAAATGGACATAATTTCATAATAATTTGCCAACTCGGCCTGAATCAGCTGAAAACTGATTGTCTTATTTCAGCAATATTTACTTATAATTTCATGCCTACATTAAGATAATCAGCATTTTAGGCCTGTCCGGCAATTGGTACTAAGAAACAGACAATTTATAAATGTTATAAAGTTGACATGTTGCCTCTAAAGTAGGTAACATCAGTTTCTATCCTCAGTGTTCTATTATATTGCAGTATTTTTTCAAAATGAAGAATTTGTCTCCAAGTCTCACTGTTCAGGAGTTATGGACACAATCAGTTACACTGCAGCTCCACCATCAGGCCTTTATGATTACTTTTACATGTGGGCACTTTCAGTAGGGCTCAGCCACCTTCATAGTTAAGTCCCCTAACAAGAAAATAAGGACATTGTATGGGTAGTGTGCCAACCTAAAAGGTTATGAAACACAGTAAATGTTTAAAAGTGATGTGACTGATTTACAGTTTGCTACAGTACTTGTTTTAACAGAGCAAGACTAAGCATGACTTTAAATTACACTCTCCTAGCTGTGGTTAAAAGCCAATAATGAGAACTTGAGGGTGGATTAATCAGAGATAACAAATCAGCAACATGTCAAAGTAAGAGCAGTAAGTCTGCCTTTGGGGGAAGGTGTCAATTATCAGATCTGAAACTGGAAACATGAAGTGGAATTCTCCTTTAGCTATGATTAAAGATAACGGTAACTAAATGGATGTACAATGTTTTTGCATTGGTACAGAACGCTTTATAAAAACATTCTTAAAACTGTAAAAACCCCACCCCGCAAAATAAACATTTTTGGCAATTTTTACAGTTTATTGTTTAAGCTTTTTAAACTTCTTTGTCTAAATGTGTGCTGTCATTAAACAATACATCAAGATAAAGCTAACCACCAGGTTCTGTGAATATTACCCTGGTAAACCTAAACTCTTCAGTTTCCCTACTCCACCTCCACCTTTGTCACTTGGAAATACATCACAATATGAAAGGAAAACGCATTATTTTTAGAAGGCTTGCTCTAGTATGTTTTTGTATTTAAAAAATTACCTGAAGTAATTTTTTGAAAATTCATAGTACACTTAAGGCCCACAATATTGAATTGGGTTTTAATAAAGAAGTATATATTTTATATATTATATATAAGTGTTGTGAACTATACTGTATATGACATTGCGATAGGAAACCACAGGGTTGTGTTATTTACAATTACATGTACAGGCCAAACCTTTTTCTTTTTTTTTGAAGGAAACAATGTGTTATCTTGAGAAAACTTTTCTTGGACATCTGAAATGACACCTTGCATTGGCCTCAAATCCTATAAATATTTTGAAAAGAAAAAGTATTACATTTTAATAATGCCTGAGCAAATTAGAAATATAAAATATAAAAATAAAAATATAAAAAATAAAACAGGCAGCCAGAAGTGTAATAAACATATCGTAGCAATTTAGTATAGAGGGGATGCACTGAAACACCACAAAACACCACCTCAGTCAAACTGAGGCAATAAAACAGGGAGTAAAAACATTTATACTAAATTGGACTAAACAGCTTACAACTTACTAAAAAGTCAGTGGTACTTGGATTTTGACACTTGGCCAGGAGTCAGCTTTCCTGATTTCCTGATTTCAATACTGGGACAATACACATAACAAAGCCTAAAGACATACATATAAATGTCAGGAAACCTGGCTCCTGGGCAATGGACCACTGTTATTAAAGTTGTAAGGATTACTGTTGAGCACAACTGCCTTTAATATAAATGGATAATCACTTAATTCCTGTTTTTTCTGTGTTCCATACTAAAGCTGTTTACATTAATTGCCACAATCCAATTGCTTCTCTTTTTCAACTCATGCAGATGACAGATGTTAAATTGATTTCTTGTGAAATTAATTTATGCAAACCATTTCACCTATGCATGAACAAATGCATAAGCTCTACAGGTCAAACGTATAGCTACTGTATAGAAGTAGTACTTGCATGCATACACTCATATACTGTCATAATGCGGCATACTAGATTGACACTCTGCATTGTTTAACTCACCTTTGTACCACTTGCATGTGCCATCCTATTCACAGCTGGCACAACTGCTGCACCACCACTCCCAGTAAAGCAAAATATCCATGCACTATTGTTGAGGCCTGATGGTCAAAAACGTGTGTTAAATATTAATTCTGAACAATCCAGCAGTGTTTAGCAGTAACATTTATACAGTAAACAATTTCTAAAATCTACCTTTTAGTTTCTTCTAATAGGCTACGGTGTGTATCCGTTATGTGCTCTAAAATTTACAGAAGTTGGAGTTTGTCCATTAATTTCTGCAGTGGCAGACTGTCCAAGTATTATATTTATTGTGAAATGTCATGTCACAAATGTAGAATGGATTTGTCACAAATACAAAATCAATAGGCCTTCTTACCTCATTACTGACTTTCTCATCATGGAGAATTTCATACACGTCATAATTTATTGCTAATGTCGCTGAAATGATAACACATTTGTTATAACAGGGAAGCAAAAAACATATTGCTAAAATGACCATGCTTAGCTGTATTTTTGATGATTTAACATACTTTCATAGTCAAAACTGTAATCTGGCGTCGGCGTCACATCGTCATATTCAGGTTCAATCGTCATACCTGTCAAAAAACACCAACCAGATCACAAGGAAAGTAGATTTTTCATTCATTTAACAAAAATCTAATGTGATGTTACATTTTTCTCGTACTAGTACTGCTTCTTTTAGTACTGTTTATTTCTAAACAGTTTATAATTGTATTTTTTTGTTTGAGACAGAAATCCTTGTTTCTTTGTTCTTTGTTTTATTTGAGGTTTTCTAATAGATTTAAGGGCTTTTTCTTCCTTGGAAGTGGAATGTAAGAAAAAAAAATGGCTGGGGTCATGTAAATGTAATACAGGGAGATAACACAAGTTGGCTTGGCAGTGAATACTCGCTGAAATCAGTCTGTTGTGGTATTCTTCCACTTCAGACTGAAACTGTATGAGTGCACCCATTGTTGTAAAACCAGCAGCAGTTCATCTTCATGTAACAGCACTGGCCTCTCACTGGTTTGCTCATACCGAACAGGCATAGACAGGTTTTTTGGCACATTGCGAGTACAGCTCATAAGTAAAACAAATGGCTAGGAGCTTTGGATATTTTCCTTTTCATTTTGAATCAGTGGCACAACATCATCACTGCATACCGTCTCCTATTTCATTTTATTTCTGTAATTCCCCCATTGTGCTTCCCTGTGGCTTGATATAGTCAGTGTGGAAAGACTCACATGTGTATGTTTGTTGAATTCATTGTGCTCACACTGATCTTAAAAAACTTGGTCAACAATTGAGCATAACTGTCCTCTCCTTTACAAAAATGCACACTGGACAACTTTACACTTAAAATAATAATTAAATCCTGGTGCAGAACAGTACCTAATTAAACTGTGCAGGTAGTAGATGTTGCACCAAAGACACCAAACTAATGAACTGAAAGGAAAAATCTCACCAAATGCTTGTCATGTAACCTTATGTGTGGTAGTTATGCCAGTGGGGATATTTCTCAACCCATCAGGCACCAAAGTATGAACAGAACACTGTGACTCAGAGACATGATTCATTATCTTGGCAAGACATTGTGTAGTTTTGGTTGTGTAGTAACATGAAGTCACTTTTATAAATGTAAATCCTTGTTTGGTTCATCTTCCCTTTCTAAAAGGGATAAAGCATAGCTGAAGATTGCCTGTAGCCAAACGCTTCCCAGAAACATGTGGAACTTTTGCAGAATGGAGGTGTAGGTGCTCTGCAGAGGAAGACACGACTGCAGATTCTTTCAGAAAATGCAAACCCCCCTTTACAAACTAAGTATGGATTAGCTGAAAAGACACACAAGTTGCATATCTGATAAAATAGCAGTAAAATAAGATGAAACATGATCACATTTAATATTTTATTTCTTCCATTACAAATGATAATCAGAGTTATATTGTAGCGCTGTAGTGCATCATACAGCATGTAAATATTTTTCAGTTAAGTTTGGAAAAATCCACAATGAGTGAAACAATAAAAATGGCCTGAAAATGTTTCCAAATAGTTCCAAGTACTTTATCGTTCCTGTACCTTCCATTCAAAGTTAGAATGTCTTTCTTCCATCACCCTTAAAGTTTCAGTTTTAGAAATACAAAGTTTCGTTATGCTCATCTTTTTGAGTAACCAAGATCACAACATTCCCAAGCTGCATTGCAATCTGTTTAGTAAGGTTTGCTCTGCTTTTTCAAGTTTAGCTTCTTGAAAGTTCACATTTTCCACTGGCCCTGTGCTAGCAGACTAAAACTAAACATCAGACTTTCATTACCTGTTTACGCTTTCATGTGATTTCCTGAAAATTAAAAGTCTTTAGGCATCATTTGTCTAGTTGTTCCCTGAATCTAAGACCTTAAAACCACAACCAAAAAAGCAGTTCTCTTCATCAACATAAAATGTATAATTTTGAGAAGTATGGGGGAAAATGGGTGGAATATGATACTTACCCCAGCAGAGGGGCAGCAGCAAAGCACTGATCATGCAGAGAGACAGCAGGTTGAACATGCTGGAGAAGTGAAAACCTGGAGGAGTGAAATGTCTCCATGTGTGTATTTATTAAGAAGGCGTGTTATGTCAGCGTGTTTGGGTGGGAGCTGGGGCGGGGCTACAAGCTTTCACCTCCTACAGAAATGTAGGTAAGATTGCACTGTAAAAAGTTCATCAGTGAAGTGCATAAAATTGATTATCTTTTCACCATGGCATCAGCACAACCAGGTTAAGAAATTCATGGGTTGAAAGAAGAAAAACTTTGTACGGAAGAATTTACGTGAAGATGGATAACTGAGGTTTTTTTTTTCTTCTCGCCAAAATATGACAATCAGGTTGTGAGTGTTGGGGGATGATATGGCAGTTCTATGGGGAACAATGCATTATGGACTGTGTAGTGTGTGGAGCGGAAAACAGGTGGGTGAGTGTGTGTGGAAAAACGGTGGAAAGAGCGTCGTTTTTAGCAGAGAGAGACCACGAGTTGGCAGCGCACGTTGGAGCAGCTTGGAAATGGGAACAAGGAACAGAAATTGTTCTGAGAGAAAACAGAAAGAAAGAAATAGTCACGGGTCCCAAAATGGATCTATGCCTCTGCTCTGTCTCTGCTCTGGCTGGAAGAAGAACTACTCCACTGACTCAAATATAAAGATTTCCAGCAGCTTTATGTGTGTCTGCTGTGTGAATTAAAGTATATATCTGGGGGTACTTGGCTAGAAATCTGCCATTGTCCAGTTTAGGGATAAAGATCTAGTTCAAACTGGGTAGTAAAGAATTTAACAACAAAATGTTTTCTAATACTTACACACTTACAACCTT
>JBBIGC010000007.1:21149867-21169345 GCA_037576955.1 Lepidarchus adonis | reverse complement strand
TAGACAAAGCAGACCTTATATCAACATTTAGACATAATAATAGGAATGAGTACTGAAACTAGGTACTAAATTAATAATAGAGTTGCTTTGAGTGAGGACAAGCCAGACCTGAGAAGGAAGACTAGCAGGTCTCCCACTGAGTAAGGTAAGAACAGTAAGACCGTACACTACCATTCACGTCTTTTTGGTGTACTGAATTATACTTTTAGCGAATTTGTTTTCATGTTTTTAGATAGGCCGTCCCATTTAAGCAAGACACACCCAATACCAGGTTTCTAAAATCAATGTATAAGCCGCGGCCTATCGTTGGGGAAATATGATACACACCCGACTTAATTCACGTGTTAATCATCAGCTTGATAGGAAAAGCTCCAGTGTAGAGTTGGCTACTGTATGTACTGCCTCCTGTGTGGCTCAGTAGGCTAACAGTAGTATAATTTTTTTTTCTAGGTCATCAAAGTTTTGTTTTTTACTATTTAAAAAGTATTTTGGATAGGTAAAACTCATATGAATATTTTATAATATTGCCAATATTTTATAATGTTGTCACATGACTGAAAAGTTAATCGCTTATGCGCAAATATCCACACATGTGAAGAGGTGTGTTAGCCAGGCTAGGCTGACTGAATCACTGTGGCCGAGTCAGGAAAAAATAAAACTAAACGAAGAGGAACACAGGATATTCTTACCTGATCTGTAGTATTTATGAAATGAAATATCCTGGAGGAGTGTTTTCCATTTACTGTGTCAGTCTTCACTCTCACATTTTAAAGCTTCAAACCTCAAGTACCTTTTCACCTCACTCCATGGCAACATGGCGTAGGTGTTTCCCAAATGCACTGAACTTCACAAGCACAAACTAGGTATGATGAAACTTCAGGTGGAGAAGCAGACTCCAGGCCATGTTTTTTGTTTTGGGTTGGGGTTTTTTTTTTTCAAAAATGTATTGGATTCATGAAAAGTTGCTCTTGCTGCAAAACCACACAGTGAAAGGGACTTTCTAAAGACATGTCTTAAAGATATTGTTGTTGTCTTCTCTGCTGATAATGACAACTTGATGCATTCTGTGTCAGATTTGCAGCTAACACGGCTCACCAACTAAACGAGAATATTGGATTTTGACAACTTATTGATATTGAAGAATGCATGTATTTTAGTTTTGCTTTGGAAGAGTTCTGCGGGGTTCAAGAACAGTCACAGTTGGAAGTATTTGTACATTTTGTGTCAGATCATTAAAAGATATTTCCCATGGTGCCAACCTGAAACAGACCCTCATGATTGTACTTGAGATGGAAAATTAATAGTTTAGAATTATCAAAACTCACAGTAATAGCTACAGACAGTGCACCATCTATGTTGGGATGGGCAAATGAATTTGTGGGACTGTGTAAAGCTGATTTTTGATTTGTTAAATTTATCAAGGGGACTTGATGTCCAAAAAGCTGAACTTGGACCATGTAATGAAACTTGCTAAAAACTGTGAATAGAAACCTGACAAGAGGGAGCCTGTGCTCCTGTTTTTATTTTATTTATTTTTTAAAATCATTTTTACCCAGTGAAGCTCTTTCTGAAAACGAAAAATAAGAATTATGCTGAGCTAGGTGACCCCAAGTGGATTTCAGGTTTGGGTTCTTGCTGACATCATCTTAATAAACTGAAAAAATTACAAATGCTTTCTGACCTTGTGCCTTGTGAATTGGTCAACTTTGTCAGACCCATCGTTAAAAGGGAGGCTCACATTTCCCACTTTGTTAAGGACAAGTGGAAAAGCAGTTGTGGGCTTGCATGTTATGCACCACTTGTTGAAAATCAGCTAAGTTCTGAGGTCAGATTCTGCGACCTGAAGCAAAAACTTGCAGTTGCAGCGTCTCAGTTGGAGATTTCTGAAAATGACAGACTTTAATATGTCTTGACGGAAGGAAAATTGTGCCCACAGATAGATTTCCCAATATCCAGCAAGCTTCACTGAAACTAATGTCAATATCTGGGTCAACTTACATCTGTGGATCTGTTTTTTTCTAAACTAAAACCAGCACAGTACTGTTCTTACTGATACATGTGAAAGAGTTGCTTTGAGTGAGGACAAGCCAGATCAGAGAAGAAGACTGGCAGGTCTCCCACTGAGTAAGGTAAGAACAGTAAGACCATACACTACCATTAGCTATGTGTCGCTGCTTCTATTTGTTGAGTGACTCTTTGAAGGTTTTTTTGGCTGTTATTGCTGAACAGATTGGGCACAACTACACTTCTACTACAATTCCTTATTTGGCAAACTGACTCGTAGTGTATAAAAATATTCCACTGATAATACAGTAATTACTTAACGCTGAATGGGTATTTTTATAATGGACTGCTTGGTTCTTCTTGGTGGATACTCTGCAAGTGAAAAATTTATGCACACAGTAATGTGGAACGAATGTCTTTTCATCGTTCTCCTAAAACACAACCAGCAGCTTGTAACGGACTGCACAGGTTAATAACTCCCAGTGTGTTTGTCCTTAATATTTGGCATTATGTAATGAGACACAACCTGCAGAAGGAATGAAACTACAAAAGGTCGGCAAATCCAAACTTGCCATGAATGTGTCGCCCTTGGTCTCACCTTGATTTTAGTTAAGACAATGCATGAGGAATGCTGAAAATGTTGGAAAGTTTTCAAGGGTTAGCAGGTTCAGAAGCAAAAATACAGCTTTATGTTTACTTTGACAGATTATTTTACAAACATTTGTTTTTATTTTTATGTAAATACAGAAATCACATTAGCTTATTTTGGTATTGCAAATACACTGATCAGCTGTAATATTCAAACCACCTGGCTTATTTTGTGCCCTTGTTTTGCCAAAACAGCATGGATTCCCACAGATTCAGCATTGTTTATTTATCACATACACAGTTATACAAGTATAACTTGGAATGGAATCTGCCCTGGTCATTCCCAGACAAGAGGGAGAAAGAAATCTATATTAATTAAGTAGCTCAAGTTCAAGTTCGAGTAGGCTTTTTACATTAAAATAAATTAATGTAAATAAATGTAATTATAAAATAAACTAAATTAACAACACAATGTAAATTAACAGCACTTTAAGTTAATCTTTAAATCTATTTCTATATAAAAAGAGAAAACAGAACAACAAAGTGCACATGCAAATGTGCAAACAAATAGCTACACGTTACACTACAGGGTTTTTTGTTTTTGTTTTGTTTTTTTTCTTTAGTGATGGGGTAAGAATTGAGGTAGTAGGAGGAGAAACGGTAAACAGTAAACATTGACACACATGACAAACATTGACAATAATACTAAGCAATAAAATATACTGTGAAATATATTACAGAAAATAGACTATTAATGAGATGTAAGCAATAGAATTACTGTGTGGTAAAGTGTAGAGTAACATTGGTGAGTTGGAGACCAGGACTTTTTTTGTCATTTTCTGTTTCAAGTACCGTTGTCATGACGAGTACTTGGTCTGCTACAATGCTTAGGTAGGTTGTCTATGATAAAGTACCGCCCCGAGCAACAAACTGCTTTTGCTGGCGTGTGTACTTGTACTGACTTGTTCCTGTGTGTGTGTGCGTGTGCGTTCATGAATTATAAAATTGAAAACTTTCTTCTGTTGGTACACGGTCCAGTTCTGATGCTCACATTGAAGTTTACCAGGATCAGGGATGTGTGCTGTGTGACTGGTTCAGACAGGCTCGCCTTGACTCCCCAATGAGGTTTGACTGCCCATAACCCTGTCACATAGCCCATCCTTGGACTTTTTGGAACGTATTCACCACTGTATAACGCCCCACAAGACCTGCCATTTTGGAGCCATTTTTCCTGCTTTTAACCCATCAAGGCCTGACTATGCACTTACTGCCTAATATATCCCACACCTTGACAGATCCCACTGTTACAGAATAATTCATGTTGTTCACTTCAACTGTCAGTGGTTTGAATGTTGTAGACATCTGTGTAAGTAGGTAAATAGGGTTTTATTCCCTTTAACTTCTGCAAAAACGTACACCCGTGTTCATTGTAGAGAACGTATGCTTACTTTCACTTCAGTTTTCAACTTCAAAAAACAATGCATCCTTAAACCTCTGCATAAAACCATAACAATGGTTAAATAGTCTAAATTCAGTGGGTGCTATCCAAAAACTCAGATCTGCTTTTAAACTGTTACAGACCACATTCACCCATTCTACAAGCTCAGGTAACACTACAAGAATAAGCGTAATGTTGTCGGCAGAAAAACCCAAGCTCGATGTTGCATCTGAAACATTTTCCGAAACCTTGTAGGAAACCTGACATTTTGCCTGGTCCGCTCAGACTCAGACTCAGGTTAGGCAGGTTTATCAGGTCATTAAAAATACCATAAATACAGTATGGAGCAGTGTTAGAAAATCATTTTGTACTTTCTTTTAGAATATGGCTTGGACTGAATAAATAAAGAATAAATAAAAAATAAATAAATGAATTGCAGGTATTGTACAAATACTGTGCCCATCCTCAAAATGAGCTTTTCTTCACATTCTAAAATAAAATGTGAAGAAAAGCTCATTTTGAGGACAGGCACAGTAAGGGAGATTGCCAATAATATGCATTTGTGTGACAGTTGCCCTTAGTATAATGGAGATAGAGATTTCGATATTCCAGTTACACTCTGTAGGAAATTAGTTTTTCAGTGATATTAAAATGGCTAAAAATATCGATTTTTAAAAAATATTTTTTAAAATATAGTTAAGCGAGTGCCATTAACCTGAACTGAACACACTTAAATAAAATACAGTTTAAAAAATGACATGAATATAATTTATTCTAAAAATCTGAAAAATCACCATTTTAGCTTGTAGTGCCTCATATCAAAGGAGCATTTCCCCAAATTAGTTGTGATTACATATGATACATAAGGAACACCATGATGATAACATTTTGTAGCTCACTAGTTCACTAGCAGTGATTTAGAAATTCTGTTTCTGAGAAGTGTGCATCAGCGTCTAGAGAAAAAAAATGTAGAAATGCAAACGCGACAAGAACAACCATGTGACCCAGTGGTCTAGCTCAGGGAAGTGAAAACCTTTGTTCTTTTCAGTGTAACTGCAAACGTATTACACCATTAGGCAAGTTGTATTACTGTACTACTTACTACTTTATGTTCTGGTCTTACTGGCCAGTTCCACTCAAATCTATAAAATCACAAAATCACTGATTTACTGCATGTTCATCTTCAGCTTTATTGTTAAATTATATAGTCTCTTTCAGCTGCAATAAAGACTTTAATTCTTAATGACAAAGGTGATATATATAAGATTACTAAAACATCAGCAAATGCAATGAGATTATTGTTAAAAAAAATTAGATATACCCTTGGCCATGGTATTTTATATTAAATATTAAAATATTTAAAAAGTAATACTGAGTTTCCATGTGGAGAGGACTTGAAAAGTTTAAGCCAACACACTGACATACTTAGCTGTTTAATGTTTTAATGTTATTTGAAATATTTCTAAAGCTGAGATATGAAGCTTTCTTTAGGTTTAGTCATAACTGTTTATAAAAATACATGGATGTATAGAATTAAGTGTGGGTGTGAACCTTTTTAATAAAATGACTCATATATCAAACCCAAACATGAGTTATGATTTATTAAACTGACCTATGTTTAATGCTTCTGCTCATTGTTGTTATGGCGACCAGAAGAGGATGAGTTCCTCCCAAGGTTTCTTCCTGCAGTTTAGGGAGTTTTTCTCACCTCTGTCACCTCTAGTTTGCTTAGTAGGGACTCAGACCCGGGTTCTGTACGTTCTGTAAAGCTGTTTGTCTCAACATCTGTTGTGAAAAGTGCTATAGAAATAAAATGGACTTGACTGTCAGCATCATTCTTCATTGCTTCTTTCACTGAGCAGCAGAACAGAGTAATATATGCTTGCAGCTGCCTCAGTTGTTATTTCTGTTATTTCTGAGTAGTAATTTCCTGTGTATGAGGCAACAGGTTGTATTATATTTCTGAAAGGGATGTCATGGTAGCCAGGAAAAGATAATTTGATCATCTTCCAGGTAAAACAACAGGTTCTTTTATAAACCAATTCATAATTGGCTCAGGCTAGTTATAGTCATAGTTCAGAGCTCTGTGCACAATACCATGTGTTGTTACATTAAAGTAGTAATTGTACCTGTCTTACCTCATATTCTCAGTCCTCAGTATATCTTTTTTTTCTCTTCTCTTCTCTTCTCTTCTCTTCTCTTCTCTTCTCTTACCTTCTCTTACCTTCTCTTCTCTTACACATTGATAGGGCTTCTTTTGTCAGTCGCTCTTAAATTAACAATGCATTATCACAGTTCCTAGCTTGTGTAATCATCCTCAAATTGTGTCAATATTTTATTAATATATTAATGTCAGATTAAATCATCAGCATCAGGGTAACATGTAAGTGATGATACAATTTATGTGGTCATGGTCAGTATTAATATTACATGTTATGTTGTTTTTGTATAAAAAAAAAGAGTTTTTTTTAGAAATAAGTCAGTTAGAGTCAGTTATTCAATAAAAATGCTGTGGACAAGTTGAGTCAAATCCTCAACTGATCACTATTCACACATTCAAGTTATGCAAGGCTACATACCAGACCAGGTAAACAATCTGCATGACTGTCAGTACCACACTGGAAAAATGACTATTTCTTTAACAGAAGCAATCTCTGTAATCTATGTCTGTTTATCTTCAGGTCATTTCAATTTAGATAGATACTGTAGATAGATACAGTATCTCACAAAAAATACCTCCCCTCACACCTCACATTTTTGGAAATATTTTATTATATCTTTTCATGGGACAACACTGAAGATATGCCACTTTGATAAAGAGGTAAAGTAATCAGTGTACAGCTTGTATAACAGTGTGAATTTGCTGTCCCCTCAAAATAACTCCATTAATGTCTAAAACGCTGGCAACAAAATGAGCCATTTTCCCTCCCTGGTGTCATGTGACTTGTATCACATGAGATTGTATCAAAGTGCAATCTAGATTTATAAAAATACGTCAGCAAACAAAAGCATTAATTTTTATTATTATTCCCTGTTGTTGATAGAATGTAAAGCTAACAGTCTAAATTTCTCATTCTATTGTTTCTCACATTTATAGAATTTTGGACTCCAGTATTAATTTCTGCTGTATTCTTTGTCTTTGGGTTTGGTCATGTTCCAGAAGTCACTATGAGAGAAGATTGATTATGTTTTGTAGTCTGTTAGTGGTTAAATCTATATTTTGGTATAAGCACTTTGTGATATCGTCATATTATCCAGTGCTTTTCAGCTTCACTTATGGGACTCGACTGGGACTCATGTACATTCATGACCTCAGCAAGGAACGTCAGACGACAAATTTACTGATCAGGTTGGCAACTAACCAGTGCTTTAAAGTAATGATGCCACCCCAGTTAGTGCCCAAACTATGTACTTTCCTCAAATAATGTTTATGCATAAAAAAGGCTAGAAATAGGTAGAATTTTATAATTGTTCAGTTGTAACTGTTACCCTCCTCTGTCAGCCTACCTGACTGCCTAGTGGTTAGGATGTTAGGACTGTGGTTCAGGTTGCAGGTTCAAGTTCCAGCCCGGGTACCACTGAGGTACCGTTGATACCGTCCCCACTTCACTGCTCCCCAGGTTCTGTTGATTGCTGCCTGCTGCTCCACGTGTGCATGTGTGATGGGTTAAATGTAGAGATCACGTTTCATTGTGGTGCACAGTGTGTTATTGAGTGTGTTCACAATGACAACTAGTCATTATAGCATACATTGTCATTGCAGTTGCTGTAAAAGTTGTACTGTAATATTATAATAATTAATATGGTAGTAGGCTGCTTCATAGAATAAGTCTTTAGTGTGCTGTTGCTACCCAGCATTTCTCTCTGTTGTTACTGCCTGTAGTCATGCAATCAATGTCCTGATACAGCACAACTTCCTGTGCACAAACTGAGAGATACTATGCCACCATCAGTTCATCTCTGTGCACGCTTGGCTGCCTTTCTCTGCATCAGTAGCTTTAAGTCTTATGGGAAATGTGAGAAAAACAATAGGAAGCACTCTCACGTCTCTACTTCCTTTACACAGTGTGTATGTTCTTATACACTTATACACTATAACGTTTTTTTTACTATTAGCATGGAACATGAGACAAAGACAATTCAAAGCATTACTGTATCGCTGTCAAAATATTTTAACAATCCATCTTTTTTACATGATTTCTTGCTTCATTTGAAAATGCAAGTTGCTCTTTACATTGTGTAAACAACTCGATGAATGGAACAGCAGCAATGATCCAAAATGACTTGGTATACAATCTAATTACAGTTAATGTACAAACAAGCTAAGTAGATTAGCTTTCCAGAAGGAAATACGGTACTTTCCTGACAAGCAAGAAAATATGATACAATAATGTTAAGCTAATGAGATTGTACAAACGAAGAATACAGAAAAGAACTGTTCATAAAAATATTAGAGCATCTATTATCCAAATTAAAAAACAGGAATTTAAATTAATTATATATCCAAAAGTTTAAGAAATGGTGCTATTAGTACCATTAAAATGGCAACAAACAACACCAGTAAGCCTAATTTTATGTTTACTTTTTAAAACTGCTAAGCTTCAACTATGTTTTTTATATTAAAGTGGGCTACATTTTATTTTAATTTTACATAAATATGGAATGCGTATTTCAGTGGTAATTTATTTTAATGTAGGCCTACACATGCACACTGCACTGCTGTTTGTCTCTTTCAGTTGTTTTAACAGGTTAAATAAAAAAGAGATTTCATCTTTTAGAAGTTTATACACTGTGTTATGTTTTGCGGCTCCAGACTGTCTATCTTTAGTTGAAGAGGAGGCAAAATGGCTCTTTTGATAGTAAAGGTTGCCCGCCGTTGGCTTAAGGGAACATATGGGAGGAAACAAATGAGCAGCTGTGGAATCCAACCCTGTTTGCCCCAAGAGCTTAATTATATCTGTCTACTTCCTCACAACTCACCAAGCAAACCTTCACACATATTAAACACCAATGGTGAGAACTTTCACTCAAAAAAGGAAAAACTGAATTTTGATGTGATCATTGCGCTCCTGTTTAAAATAATGTCAATTAAAAACAATGTTATTACTACATACTGTATCCTTACAATAGGAATTTCATGTTTATAAATGTATCTTTTCACAAGTTACTGAATACTCTTAAAAATGAGCAAATACAACCAGAAAATGACTTTTTATAATTATATAGTGCAAGTGTTTAGCAGTGTCACTTCACAGTGAGAAGGTCCTGGGTTCAAGGCCCTGTCAACTGTGTGAAAATTCCAAAAATATCATTTGTTCGAAAATAAAAGACTTAAAGGCCCAGATTTTTTATGTGAGTATTTAATCATAAGAACTTGATTTAAAATAAATTTACAAATGTGAACATTTAAAACTTGTAATATTGTAAATCTCCACTTGCAGCACACCTACAGTAAACTAAACAGCTCAAAAAGAGCCCACAGCCCACATTTGGAAAGGACAGATCCCAGGAATAAAGAGAAGTTGGAAAATGGCCAGAGAAATAAATGAAGAAAATCTTAGTTGTTATAACTAAGGTATTGCAGTTGAGTGTAATGTCGTCACTAATAACTGAGATTCATTGCAAATACAAAAGTCTTCAGACACACTTTCTGTTAAGTTTAAGGTTCATATGTTTTCAATTGTACATACAGCTTATGCAGAATAATCTACATGCACATCATTTTTTGTTTCACTGATCTTAAAATACATGATGATCTACCTAAATAAGATTATAGTTGAGAGTTTCCCAGTGAGAAATGATCTCACCTTCCTTACAGTGATAAATGGAAATAGTGAGAATAATTTAGTTGATGATCTCACCATCTTTGATTTCCTTCTGCCCAAAAAGGTTACACATGCACCCAATCTATCCTGAAGGTTCACTCAAAATGACCATGAGAAAAAACTAAAAATTATCAAGGGCATTGACTGGTAACCTCACTCTTAGATAAAGAAAGGATGTTTTATATGGGATGGAGAGAGAGTTCCCCTGTATAAAAGGCCACAGATCAGTTGTGTAAGGCGTGAGATATCAGATATTGGCAAATAGTCATATCCCATCTCATCCACCCCTGTGGATTCTTCAGGAGGAGCCGCTGCCCCCTTAACTAAGCAAAGCGGGACTGAATAAGATTTTCTATTAGTAAAGAATATAGTAAAGAAAACTTCTGTTTTTACTTTTCTCATACAGTCTTTGTGTGAAAAATCATTTATTAATACATAGTGAAATTAGATTGTCAGGACCTTAATGCACAAAGTCCCTTCTGCTATTCATACAGTAGGAGTGGCCTTAGGAGGCAATTTCTCGATTGGAGGAATGTCAGAGAGTTAAAACCATAAACAGAATTATACGACTGTAAAGTGATATGTTTATATAATGATATATTGCAATAGCTTGCACATTGCAATATATTGTATATATATTGCAATATATAGTTCCAGAGCTGGAATGCAAGTTGCTATGAACAGGCTGGGTCTATATCACAATAAATTCAGCAGAAAAATGGGCAAAACAGTATAATTCAGAATTTATTTTAAAATGTATTTTCTATGGTATTGGCAGATTATCAAACCACATGTTAACGACATCAGTGAGCAATTTGTGTTGAGGCAAATTTAGCCACTTTTGTTAACTGTGCTGGACACCAGCCCTCCATGACCAGAGCTGTAAATCCCAAACGTCTTTGATTATATTTCACAAACAGGCTAAACACAATTCTTCACCACAAAAATGCATTTTTTGAGCTAGAAATCAATATATTGTGAAAATAAATATTGTAGTATGTTGCCATATTGAATTTTTAGCACTGCCTTAGGATGAATGCTTTCAAATATTCATAGCAATATTCCAAAATCTAGTGTAGTGTCTTTTCAGAAGGGTAGATACTGTAACCAGAGGTGGGTAGTGGGGGGCAAACTCACTATTAACACCTATGACACATTTATACATAAAAATAGAAGAGTAGATTGGTGGAAGGGCTCTACTTCACCAACCCCCCACCCTGCCAATTCAAACATATCAAGGTCCTGTCATTAGCTGTGATGTGGGCAACCCCTCATGGAGCTATAATTAGTTTCTGCAATTCTATACTGCCATGGCATTTCAGATCACTGATTCAATCAATGAAAATATAAAACAGACACATTTCATCAGCAGTTTTATTCCAAAAGAATTTAAAAGGTCAGCTTTAAGAAAGGTAAGATGTAATAACAAGAAGAAAAAATGGCTGTTATCAAACAAAGACTCGTTAATGCTTACAGTAGTATCAATAGAATGCAGATTTTTCCCCCACTGTGAAACAGAAAACTCACTGGGATATTATTAGCATAAAAGTAATGGGATACTTAAATACAAGCTAAAAATATAATTTAATGAATTACACTGATTTGTCAACATTTCTCCATAATTCTATCACTGGTATCAGTGAATTGATGTGAAATTCTCATCTGAATTTGTTTACTATAGTGGAAACACCAAAGAAAAGCCTGTAACAGCTCCCGCACAGTTAGTATTACCTGAAATGTTTACAACTACACCGCCTAATCAGTATACAATTGGCAGACGGTGTATTTTCGTAATCTATTCATGGCAGAAAGTTACATGCAGGACCTTGTAGGGATCAGCTGGAGTCCCAGTATCAGTACCAAACTGGTTGAGTTAGGGGTGGGTACTGGTAAGAAATACACGATACAATACATGTCACAAAACATGGGTCACAATATGATTACTGTGTGTTGCAATATATTGTGGTATTCTACATAGTACCAGATCATTTTAGTTTAATTCTTACATTTATAAAGAAACAAAGAAGTCAAGAAGTTTCTCCACAGCAAACAATTACACTTCTTCAACTGACCTCAATTATTTCATTATGCAGAAATGATTGAAAATCTATCTGAGGAGTCCATTAAATCTCAAATGTTCACTGTACACTTGATTTGATGTTTGGCCTTAATATCTTTGCTCGAGTTTGCACTAAAGATGGCTTTGACAGCAATACCAGTGATTAGAAAATAAAACTGTTCAAATTGATGTTTTTTTACATGGTCCTATTCAGCGTCTTTGGCATAGCTCCAAAATGATGGTATTATTGCCGTCAAGAAAAGAAATGCACATTCAATCTGTGTTTAAATGGACTTGTGGAGTTAGAATGTTTTTAATTGCACAAGTGGTTGTATCTCAAGTATATCAGAGATGCGCCAATCCTGAGCATAAAAACCTAAGTGCAACACTGACATTAATATATTAACAAATAACTGTATCCAGTTTTTGCTGTGACATATAGCATAGGAGAACTGAGGGGATACACCATCAGTTTGACTAAATCTAATCCTTTTTCAGACACTTTTAGGAAATAAAGCTAGGTGTTCAATGCGTTTGAGGTACACAGCTGCATTTCTGAGGTATCTTCAAAAGTCTACGACACCAATGCTTACTGCCCTATAGCCTTCAGTGTAATATATAGACATCTTAGGATTTGTCCTAGTATATTAAACATTTTAAACACTGGGCCATACATGGACTGCAATAGGTACATTATATTAGAGGATTCATTACAGTGACATAGGCTGCTACTTAGGCCTGACATAGGCGAGGACCAAGGCTCTTACTACAAAAATGCATGACAATAACGAAAGACTGCATAGGAACAGCCTTAAATTTAGCTGTCATTACCATGTCCAGTCTGTATGACATTAAAGATGGACGTTGGGACTGCTTTTGGTGTCCTTATCCTATAACTCCATTTGCTTCTGGAAACTTAGTATTAGATGGAAAATCAGGTCAGTTTTTCCTCCTGTGCTCAAATATGATGATAAAGCCAGGCACATGGATAAACCCATTATTTTCATTCGGTTCCCACACCAGGTTTGTTTTTGTTAGTGCTTGGATCAAAAGAACCCATTAGCACCAAAATGCCAGAACAGGCCATGAGAGTGTGTTCAAATGTTAAGAAGGTATTACAGTCAGACAACATAATCACGCTATTTTGTTTTCTTTTTTGTTCCAGATGAGCAATGTAAAGTCATTTTTAAAAGCAAAAAGCAAAAAGAAAAAACCTACATTTTTTGTCACTCTACAAAAAAGCAATTTACAATAAAATGTACAAAAAATAACACTGGTTGTAATCAAGTCTGGATAACAGAACAGATTCAATTGTACCCATATATTTGTGCAAACATGTCCTTTAGCTACTAACTGTAAAACAAGACTTTAGATACTGGCAACACACACCCTTTGGTCTGTTACAATGCCACTCAGTACGCCGCCAGTACATCTTGATGCTTGTTCGTTTCAGGCCCATATGCAATGTTGCATAGTTCTCTGAAGACAGAGATTTACACAAGCAAATTAGGTCTGACATAAAGGCCTCTGTGCCACTGCTCCACTCACCTTTGCTTCAGGTGCAGGCAACTTGGAAATGGACATTTCAATCATGGAAAACAGAAGCAGTGTCTCTGAGACTGGCATGCAGATTGCATGTGTCCTTTACAAATACACTAAGGCAGCTTTTAAGTCTTTTCTATATCGTTTGTTTTTCTCCAGATGCCAAGTGTCACTTGGGCACTTTTTCTTAGCTACTGGTGGATTGTCTGTTTAGTTCTTTAGGTTTTAAACAGCATGCCAGTGTTGATCTCATTTTACAGCATTCTATAGTGCAAATTTAAGAATATTAGCCATTTCCTTTGAAAATGCATGAAAGCACAGCTCTAATGGCAGCCCTGTCTTCTTCCTTCCAAACCTACAGCAACACTGGCACCAGATTTCATCAGCATTCAGCACAATATAACTAAACATGGCTTTGTAAGAAGTTGAGGCCATCTACATTTGAAGAAACCTTGGGGAAAACAGAAAATTACATTGATGAACAAAAATAACAGTTCAAATCAGTTTTTCTCTTCATTGATTTAGTCAACATGGTATCTACTGACGCCTTCACCCATTGCGATGATGATGTCAATTATTGTTGGTAGGCTTCTACAGTATGTAATACAGCATGTGTGTGGAACATTGTTGGGGAAAACGAAGAGAAGCAGCAAAGGCTCTCAGTCTAAGAGAGCTCAGGGCCTATAGAACATACAGCCTTGCTTGACCAGAGCTGTTCCAGTGTAGAAAAGGAAAACATTCACATTGAGAGAGGCTGGTTATGACAGTGTTTGGGTTGATTTGCTTTCTTTTGACCATCTACTTCATGAAGTGTTTAAGATCTGGCATTTCAAAGTATCCCTGGTAGCTAATATAGCAATATAGCAGAGCCCAGCAAGACATTTCACTGTCTGACTAATGCTGATGTCATGGAGCTGCATATACATGGGTCTCAGCTCCATGCAACAAACCTCTGCCCATGAACTGAGACAAACCAGGGCCCAGATTTACTAAAGAAAAAAGCATGTTTGGAATGCTAAGCCTATTCAGTTTCAGGTAAATATTCAATAACTTGGTTATGGCAAATATAACTGATGTTTCTGGCTTTTTGCACAAGCTCAACATCTTTACACTTGCTATCAGCTGTAGTAAATTGGACCCAAAACCTGCTTGTACAATTCAAACATTGATGCATGTCATTCAGTCTCACAATGTCCAGCAGTTACCAGTCGGTCAACAGAGTCCACTGAGCAAAATGAGGAAGATCTGTACACACAGTGGGACACACTGGTCCACTAGAAGGAAAAGTAACAAAAGTATGTCTGCTGCATCACAAAGGTTTTTCCATAAAAATGTACTGAAGAACAGATCAACACTTTCCATAAACCCTGCAAAATTACACAGATTCCAACATGTAATGGCAGGAGTCATGTGCTGTCATGACTTAGTCACATGAATGTGTAACAGTGTCACTGAATCATTACCAGTCACCACATTACCACATCACCACATGTTAATTTATTACGTCATAACATTTACCAATAATGTTGCGATCCAATGTTTATGGCATGGTTAAACCAATTTTGTTGTGTTGCAGGGTTCAAGTAAAGTGTTACCAGAAATTGTTATTTTTTTAATCATGAGTACTGTGAATACATAGTACGTAAGATTAAAATTTGTATTGTACCATTAAGCTGGAAGAAAGTAGCATACATCCCTTTAAATGCTTTTGGTAATTGTTTAGATGATATTACACTGGCTATTAAAAAGTTTATAGCAGGATGTTTATTCCCACAAAATAAATGATGGATGCTCCACTAAGACCAGACTAGATGCCATACAGTTCTGTAAGGTGAATACAGGCACAACTTAAAACCCACTTGGATATTTCAGGGCTATGTAAATTGGAGCCTGAGTTTAATTTATCGTATTTCCCCAACGATAAGCCAAGGCTTATACATCCAATTTTCAAAGCTGGTATAGGGTTTGGCTTGCTTAAATGAAGCGGTCATTGAAAACACATTCACTAAAAGAATAATTCAGTGCTCAAAAAGACGAGCACTGAATGTACTGTTTACTGCAGCAATGAACAGTTCAAAAAGCAACACAAAGCAAAGACAGATCAGTGACGATGTTCTGTTACTTAATTTGTCTATTTCAGGTTCGTTGCTGCAATGTAAAAATGTACATTTATCAGCCCTTTGCTACATTACATTACATCCTAATTTATAATACAAGCTAGGAGAAGGCTACATTTAACTGAAATAAAAAAGAACAAAAGTTTATTGTTAGCTGGGAAAAGATGAGTTAAAATAGTTTTGTTTGAATGACTGGAGGGTTGGGTAACTGCAGTACAGCGATGCCGATCATCCGTCTACATGTAAATTCTAACACTGAACACTGAAATGCAAAAATTATTATATTTATCTTTCTTCAAATCCATCAAAATCAAATCCTAAAACATTGTCACCAAACAACTCCATTGCTTTTTTCAGTATAATATAATATAATATAATATAATATATTATAATATAATCTCAGATATTGCAGACATTGCTTCACAAAAGCATGAGCATGAGCACAGTAAGGTCAAAATTGTATCAGTTTAATTGTTTATGCTCAACTATGGTATAATGTTACTACTGGTATAGAGCTGCAAAGGATTCAAGTCAAATTACTTTCGATCTGTAAACTCAGTAACGCTAATAATAAATGAGCCTTTTCTGCGGGTTATAGAATGGAGCAGCCTATAATGTGGGGACGCTTATCATTGGGGAAATATGATACTAACCCGTGTGGCATCTTTCTTTGTCATGGTGGAATATCCATAATTTGCTGTGATTTTCCTCATTTAATTGAACAGACAGGATAAAACCATCTAAAACTGCTGCTCAACATCATGGTATGACATGCATGCATATCAACAATTCTTCTGGACAGCCAGGATAGGTTACGATGCATTTGACAATTTTGGCCCGTGTTGAGTAAATGGGTGTATCTGACAAATCATAGACATTTCTGTCCAAATCATAAGTGATCATAATATCAGACAAGTTCATCAAAATGATCATTCATGTCATAATTGATCAGCCCTTCTGGGAAGTACTTTTACTGGCATTGTGCCATCCTCCATGCGCTCACATCATGCTTTTCCTATAGTTACTTTGCTGCTGGTTCTTCAGCTTGCCGCTGGGGGAGGAGCTGAGTTCTGTAGTTGAGGCTGAGTCCAGCTGTCTGTAAAGCACTCTCAGCTCCTTCACTTCCTCCAGGACATCCCGTGCTTGACCCCAGGTGGATGCTGCCTCCTCTAACAAACGCTCTGCTTCGGCCCGTTGCCCCTCCGCATTGGAGCCCTTGCTTGTGGTGGAGTCTTTCCCTCTGCCCTTGATGGGACCTCTAACTTCAGTCAGCAGCTCCTGAGTTCTCTCCAGCTTTTGGGAGATGAGCTCCTGCAGATGGCCAATGGAGTGAGCAGGAGCAGACATAGAGCAGTGTGGGATGGGCCTCTTGGTGGCTCGTGCGTCCGAGTGTGACAAGATCTCATCCATGGAGGCGCACCGGTTCTTCTCGGCTCCTGTGAGCTTTTTTCCCACCTTTGGCGTTGGACTTTGGTTGCCTGGACCTGAACAGTCCCAGGCACTCTCGCTCTTGCGTGGTAGACTCTGTGACTTGCCACAGGCTTCAGCTCCAGGTGACAGTTTGCAGCTGTCCACACTTGAGTTTGTGATCAGTGGGAAACTGCTTTCACAAGCGTCCTTTCCTACAGGTGCATGAGCATCTTCTTCCTGGATGAGGTCAAGTGTAAGCATACCATCTGATGTAGATGTTGAGGCCTGAAAAGTTTAAGACACACTTTAAATACAATTTGCTATAATAGTAATATTTTACATGAAATATATACTATTTCACCTTTCTTTAAATATAGTTGCTCAACAAGCTTGGTGTCTGTAGTTTGCTTTTTTTGATCTGGCGCAATGAAGTTTTAGTTTATAGTCTACCTATTGTGCAAAATGCGAAATAATTTTACATTTGCTTCCAATCTTCACTTCACAAACCTTTCCCTTAAATACAGAAAAAAACCTGCATTACTCAACATACTAGCGCATTCAAAGTTAACATGAAAGAGATAGCTCACCACAGCCATAAGGTGTCCTCGGGTAGGCAGACGACGAGTGTGTGGAATCTTAGCCCGGTCACGTGTGGGATGAGCCAGGCAACTGTCCTCTTCTACTGTGACCTAGATGGTCACCCAAAGAGTAGTGTGTTAGGATAAGATAACCTTGGACAAATTGTCTGTAAGTGTTAGTTACACACAATAACTATATGTTATAACCAACTGTTCTTAGTGCTTAATCACAGAACTGAGGGCTGGACTGGCTGCTAAACCAACCCAGGCCACTAGAGGGAAGCATAGGGCTGTGCCTTAATAAATAAGAGCAAGGCGGCCCATCAGTTCACCCCCATACTGAAGAGAACTTTGAGGTGCTCAGTCTTTGTTTCATTCTGGTAAATTAGTCGAGTTTTGAGAGCTTGTCTTTTTCTCTCTTGCTTCGTGCTTAAAGCTCCCTTAGGTCCCGTAAGTGCACAGTGAGGTTTTCGCACCTGGCAGCTTTTCCTCTGCTTTCCTTTTTTTCATTATAAAAGTTCCTCTCTCACCTTTCAGTTTGAAAAGCTATTCAGTCACAGAGACATCAGTTCAAGACAATAAAATATCTGATAAACAAATATTGCTAAATTTCACTCCTTAGTAATTAGCCAACAGAAAATTTATATAATATTAATATATTTTATATAATCAAATCATATTACTGTATGCATCACTTATATATATTTTATTGTAAATATTTTCCCCCATACTCATCTATTGTTTATAGTCAATAAGGCATTCAAGTAAGAATTTCATTGAACACGTACCTGTGCATTGTACACATGACAATAAATCTTGAATCTTGAAACATAGTTTCGTATGGAAATAAATTCCATTTAAATTCCACCCAAGACCCTGAGTTAAAGGTTAAAATACTATGAACCTAAATCTATAAATGTATACATGGACAGATCAGTAAATCACATTTGGAAAGTTTGAATCAGGTACATAATTTTAAGTGGATCCAATAAAAAATGTTTGGGTAGTGCTTAGGTTTAATCTTTCTGTGACTATAATAAATGGGCATCAGTGGAGGTGTTTCAGCGAGTCACGATAAGCCCTCGTTCTAGTGTAACAGCAGTCACGCATGAAACTAAAGTATCTGATTTCGAACCCTAGAGCAGTAGCAATCTGTTCACAGTAGACCTCGCTTTGTGTTCACGCTCACTCTTTCTCCATTCTTTCCTGCTCAACAGTGTAGGAGTACAAACGATAAGTACAAACTTCATATCTTCTCTAGTGGAAAGGGTTTAGCTACTAGACATGGAGATGAGTCAGTCCAGTCAGGTGGTCTCCTTCAGTCAGGACACAAGTACAGACCTATATCAAGCATCTCTCACATTCTCTCTATTCAAGCCTTCTTACAGTGTGGGCTTTTCAGTGCTACAGTACTGTGTGCATTGTCAATTCTGAACTAGAGGAAGAAAAGAAAGTGTCTCTACAATGACACTGAGTTATGCTTTCAAGGTTTGTGTGTGTGTGTGTGTGTGTGTGTGTGTGTGTATGTGTGTTTACTTCACCTCGTCCAGTATGCGGTTCTTAGCCCTGGTGATGGCTATATTTAAGGCATTGATCCACGACTCTTTCTCTTCTGGACTGACAGCCAAGAAGATCAGATTTGGAACCTATAGAACATGAAATAATTCTTGTTAAAACACTATTACTATAGGACCTTACTGAAAGGAAAAGAACACATTGTACAAACATCCAGAGATTTAATTTCCCATCTAGACATAGGTAGAAGGTGTTAAGGCTAGAGCTGTCAGTATTATTTAATTACAGTTGATTACTACATTTTAAAAAGCAATTCACATACATATATTTATTTATTTATTTATTTATTTATTTATTTATTTATTTATATATTATTAACTTTAATACATTTTAAAAACAAAA
>JBBIGC010000007.1:21094926-21128691 GCA_037576955.1 Lepidarchus adonis | reverse complement strand
GAGAGAGAGAGAGAGAGAGAGAGAGAGAGAGAGAGAGAGAGAGAGAGAGAGAGAGAGAGAGAGAGAGAGAGAGCGCTAAACGAGACTTACACCCTGCTGTCAGCGCGAGCACTGCGCCATACTTCACATAAGGTGACGACACAACTTGATCCCACATCTCAGGTGGTCTGTTTGTGGTCAGTCCTCGGACTCTACGTTGTGATCCCTTTCAGAGAGTACTTCTCTCTCTCTCTCTCTCTTTCTCTGTTAAACAGGGACAGCGGCTTAGAGTCTAATCCCTGCTGCTGCCTGATTCCTGTGTCAGGAGCCATTGTTGTTTCACGACGACAGGGGGCGCTATAACGTCAGGCGACTTCAGATGCTACAACGCACGGATAAACAATGCAGTACACTACCTGTCTTCTCTTCACAAGAGATAAAATCGTGTACGAGAATCCCCTCACTGCCCACCCGCACTCTGCTTTTTTCCCATTTGAACATTTAACGTTTTAAAACTCTTAAAACATATTACCATTATCAAGATAATCCATGTTGTCACAAAAATCCCTTTATTTAAAAGTCTTAGCTTTACATTAGCCACTAACCCCTTAAACCCACTCAACATGTTCATCAGAATCAGGTCGTTTTACTGAATAGATGCGCTCAGTCCACGAGCATAACGATGTAATAAAGTGTTCATCCAAAAACATTTCTATTTCATACGTTAATTTAACCCAAATGGGTAAACACTGTGGTTAAAATGTCCTCGCGTCTGTGGAGCCCATTTAAGATTTTGAAGTCAGTTGAATAGAAAGAGTGAGATACATCAGATCATATGCAGATAATACGCCCCCCCCGCGCGCGCGCACACACACACACACACACACACACACACACACACACACCTCGCATTTCAGTGTGAATGTTACTGTATTGTTATAATTGTAACAATTTGCTGAAAGTACACGTTTATAACTACGGGGTCACCCACACTTTATTGACCCTTTGTGTTTATGTTGGCAGTGCATGATTATGAATATAAATAAATCCATTTCACCTATAACAATTTTAGTAAATTTGCCTGTGCGGCAGCCATTGTTCCTAAAATGTATTTTCCCGTCTGACCGGTTTTAGCCAATCACACAGCGGCGTCGCAGCAGGAAATGACGTAGGCACAACCTCCACCAGTCGGGTGGGCGCTAATGAAAACGGAAAAGCGTCGTCGTGGTTTCGGCTTTTTATTCCTGTATGTAAATGAGTCGTTGATCCGGTATCTTTTAAACATGGTGAGTACGATTTATAACACATTAAAGATTACTCAGAATGCAGTTTCTGGTGTCGAGGGGTAGTGCACAAGCTACGAGTTTGTATTGTTTTTATCGTCCGCGCACTGAACAATGTGCGGAGTGATGTGGCCGCTGCACACACTCCGCGTGCCAACCAATTGAGACCGCACAATTTTCTAGAAACGTCTTTTATTTGACTACCGAGTGAGCATGCTAAGGCAGATAACATCACTGTTTATTTTGCAATGCATTGTACAGTTAAAAACGACACGGTCGCCATCTCAGGCCAGTTCTGACAGTTTGTAACCTGCTACTTTGCTGCAGCACAGGGACTACTTTTTTCTCCGCCCCTTCCACTAGATCTGTGAAATTGCACTGCGGCTGCCATTAGGGAATTTTATTATATATAGATACAGAGACGGTCTCATTTTTCACGTAGCACCAAATTAGCTTGGCTTTTTTAACGAAACTTTGTTTGTTGTTGAATAAACTGAAAGATCATGTGCAATCTTAATTTATAATTTTATGTGTTTTTTTTGCAGATGATGTTATGGAAGTGACAGCCAGCATAATTTCTTGCATTCTGGCATAACTGGTTATTGTTTCAAGCCACTGGAAGACGAGGAGACTCACCCAAACCACATAGGTAATTGAGAAAATAGTTTGTATATAGGTTACTATTTTAAAGGGGTCACTCACAATATCTCATGCTTTTTATGGTAACAGTATAAATGATATTAAAAATAAGCATTTCAAAACATTAGCAGTCCTGACAGTCATGCAAACAAATTATGATTCAAAACAGTTTAAATTCTGATAATCAAATATTAACCTGTACCAGTTTAGGACAATATAAAACAGAACAAGAATCTAAAATTCCTGTGAAAATGCAAACTACAATACACACAGGTTTCATAACCTTAACCCTGGAAAAAAATGATAGAATAAAAGAAATGTAAACACACAATTGCTGATTACACTGTGTAAATGTGTGAGAGTAGGAGGATGGGAACATCAGCAATATAGTCAGTATCACAATATGACATTTTTATAATAGAGAGGAATAGTGTTGGAATATCATTGATAATATAGTATGGTGCAGGCCTTATTTCTTCCTCTTAATTAGAACATCAGTGGTAACATTATTAGTTTTAGCATACAATACTCACAAAACATTAGGGATATTTGACTTTCAGGTGAAATTTTGGAAAACGTAAAACGTTCACACTACAGTGATATTATATCATGAAAGTAGGGCATTTGAGTAGAAGCATGTAATGGTGATTTCTTCATTTCCAACAACTTATTGAAACAAAAGCCAACAACAGTGGTGAGTAAACCACAATAAAAAAAATGTCAACGTCTCAATAACATGTCATGTGCCCTGAGCATCAATTACAGCTTGACAGTGACGTCTCATGCTGTTCACAAGTTGATTATTGCTGCTGAGGCATCCCACTCTTCTTGAAGGGTCATTGAGGTTTTGGGGTACAGAGTTACAGACCTCTACGAGGCGACTCAGTTCATCTAATAGATTTTCTATGAGATTCAGGTCTTGAGAAAGTGCAGACCACTCCATTCAAGGTTCCCCAGTCTCCAGCAGCTGTTCCCTAATGATGCGACCTCGATGAGCTGGAGCATTGTCATCCATGAAGATGAAATTAGGTCTTGTGTTGTTCATGCAGAGGCACTATTACTGGTTTAATGATGTTATTCAGGTATTATGGGCTTGTCACTGTACCATTCACAAAGTGTAGACACACCTGCCCAAAGGCTCATCTGTAGACAAAAGTGGCTGATGCATAATCTCCTTGATGTCTCCAACATTGGCTGCATCATTTCTGCTCAACATGAATCAACTTTCTTCAGAGAAAAGCACTGAGGCCCACTGGTCCCTCCTCCAGCATAAATGCTCCTTGGCCCATGCAAGATGATCATGCCTGTGTCTGATGTTGTGGTCAGGGACTCTTGCAGGTCATCTAGCATGCAGACCAAGCTGATGTACCGTGTTTCTCCAACAATATCCCCATTCTATAAGCCACAGAAAATAATAATTTATGTTTTAAAACTCTGAAGATAAGTCACACCATGTTATTAACCACAGCATTACTGAATTGACCAATTTGAAATAAAAGCATCTAATCTGGCCCCTGGATGCCTATACCGGTAGGAAAATTATACCGTAGTTGACCGTGAGCAGTTACCGTAAATTGATAACATTTTTAACTTACAGATGTCATGCCACAACGCAAGTCCTACGCTGCAGAATTTAAGCTCCAGGTCGTTGCTTTTGCGAAAGAACACAGCAATCGTGCAGCTGGACGTCACTATGAAGTAGATGAAAAACAAGTGAGAAATTGGCGGAGCGAAGAGGAAGTTTTGCGTGCACTTCCAGCACGTAGGCGTGCAAGGCGTGCAAGGCAAGCAAAATGGCCAAGCTTGGAGAAGCAACTTAAAAAATGGATTCTCACACAGCATGAGAACAATCGGGTAATTTCAGCAATAGCCATTAAAATGAAGGCACAAAGAATGGCGACTGAAATGGAAATCGATGACTTCACAGGCGGTCATAATTGGGTTTCTCGCTTCATGAAACGAAATGGTCTATCTATCCGAGCCAGAACACCTGTGGGACAGCGACTGCCAGATGACTGGGAAAAGAAACTTGACAGTTTTAGAGAGTTTGTCAGCAAGGAAATCGAGACACTGAAACTAACACCGGATGATGTAATCAACATGGATGAGGTCCCAATGCAGATAGACATTCCTTCATTATGCACTGATATTGTTGGTAAAAAGACCACTACCACAGGTCACGAGCGGACAAGTTTTACAGTTGTTCTATCTTGCACGGCAAGTGGCAAAAAGCTGAAGCCATTTGTGATTTTTAAGAGGGTGACAATGCCACGGGAAAAACTACCCATGGGTATCCAGGTCTCAGTGAACAAGAACGGCTCGATGAATGAACATCATATGGTGAAATGGGTGAACAAATGCTACAGAAGGGAGCCTGGAGTGGCACTTTTTAAAAATAATTTTTTGCTCATTTCTGACTCCATGTCTGCTCATCAGAAGGTACTTCAGAAGGCAGTGAACAAGGCTGGTGGTCACGTGGCTGTAATACCTGGTGGACTTGCATGCAAACTGCAGCCTCTTAATATTGCCGTCAATCATGTATTTAAGTGCCTTGTGAGGATGGAGTGGGAAAAATGGATGGCTGCTGGTGAGCATACATTCACTCCATCTGGCCGGCAGCGATGTGCGACGTATAGTCAAGTGTGCGAATGGGTTATTTCGGCGTGGAACAACGTGAAACCAGAAAGAATACAGAACGGTTTTCGCAAAGCTGGAATCTTTCCTTCACCTACAAGCTTACCAACAGCACAAGCAACAATGTCTGCAATATCTGAGAGCGATACCTGTGATGAAAGCATGTCCGACATCAGCGAAGCAGCACAGGTCACAACCGAGCTGTTCAACGATGACAACGTTTATGGGTCTGACTTTGAAGGATCTGAAGAAAGGTAAGCCTAACAATTTTTGCAATTTTTGAAGAATTTACACATAGACAGATGATTGACCTCAATGTACAGCAGTTCCCCTACCCTCCAGTTGTTCAATTTTAATAAAAAAAAAACTTTACCCAGCCAACAAGAAATTTTGTTCGTTTTGTTTCTGTTAAATGTTGTTGTTTTTTTTTCTAGCTTGTATAATACAGTCAAACCCTATTGGCTCGCTTCCCAAGTTAGCTCGCCAATCTTGCCTCTCACCATGAAATGCTGCAGAACAGAGTTCCTTCTATGTTTTTGACCTAGACCCTTGCCAAACTTGGGTCTGTGTTAGCTCTGTAGCCTAGAACTCGGTCAGTCATGCTAATTCTATAGTTCGGCTGCTGCTGCTGCTGCTGTTGGTGGGTGGGGTATGATGGACCAATCACTGATTCCTATCACTGATGCATCATCGGTCTGCTTGGTGTCTGGACCATCAATCAAAGGAACCAGCTGTTTTCTCTTTATTAACTTAACATAATAAAGTAACATAACATTAACATAACTCATGCATGTAATAATGCTGCAAAGACTTTATTGAACATCGGGCAACATGCATGAATGAGTAGCAGGCATATAGCCAACACCAGTCTCTCTGGTGGCAACCTTGTATTACTGTAAAGCATTTAGTAGACATTCAAATACACTCTACTACTGTATATGACAGACAAACGCTGCTAAAAACAGGAAGCCAGCGCTGTAACCACAACCCCTCGTCATCCATTTTAAGATCTCACCGCCCCGCCTCTCACCAAATATGGGGCTAAGACTAATAGAGGTGCGCTAACAGGGTTTGACTATACTAGGATGTAATGTAATGTAGTAAAGAAGAGTTTAAAGTTTTTACATTGCAGCAACAAACTTGATGAATGTGAAGAGGCTGGATGCGGCAGCGCCAATTAAGTGACAGAACATTACTGATCTATCTATGCTTTGCGTTGCTTTTTGAACTGTTCGTTGCTGCAGTAAACATTTACATTTCAGTTCAACTCATCATTTGGGGATGTTGTCTTTTTGTGTGCTGAATTATACTTGAGTGAAGGTGCTTTCAGGTTTTTTCATTTCCATTTAAGCATGCCATACCCAATATACAAGTTTGTAAAACTCATGTAAAAGCTGTGGCTTATTGTTGGGGAAATACGGTAATCTATTTTGAATGGTCTGACATGACACTCGGGTGCCTCTCACCTCCCTTAAATGTGCCTGGAGTTGAGCCGCATTCATTGTCCGGTTCCACACGGCACTCTTCACAATGAAGTGGTCGTCACTGTGGGATGTGGCCAAAAGACGTCCACTTCTATGCCCTTTTGTGACTCTTCCAGTCTCTCTGTATCTCTGTAGCAACTTGCTAAAGACACTCAGTGACTCTCTAAGCTCAGTGAACAGCATGATGAGGGGGGCTGTTTAAATACTAATCCTAATTGAACCAGGAATTTTATTGGTCGATTCATGGATCAAACACCTGTTATGAATTTTGCCATTAAGCCTCTTGTCAGAGAACAGCAAATTGTGTAAAAAGTACTGAAACATTGAACAGTTGGACATGTACATTCAATCATTTAGGGACGGTCACATTAAGTTCACCTGTAAAGGTTATTTTAGGTTCATTCTGAAATTTCACCCGAAAGCCGAATGTCCCTCACTTTTTGTGAGTAGTGTATATCATAATTAATAAGGTTAGTGCAGAATAACCTTAACTAATTTTATTAAAATGAATTTTCATTGTTGATCATGGCATTCCTTTCAGCAAAATGGAGGATGCTGATTTGTTTATGGAGTGTGAAGAGGAGGAGCTGGAGCCATGGCAACAGAACCAGAATGAATTGGATGATTCACCAGGCCCTGCTGAAAGTAAGGCCTCTAGAGGCGAGTGGGAGTTTCTCATTTACAGTAATTAAGTTTATTCTCATGGTAGTTTGACATTGCATGTTTGCGATCTCATGTTTTTTTGTTAGCCCAGTGGTTCACTAACAGACAGCAGCGCTTACATTTATCAGTAGGTGTTGTTAGGTGTTGAAGGCCTGGTTTACCTTGGAGTAAGTAATCACAGTAATCCTTTTGGTTACCCTAACATTTTGAGTTTATTTTCACCCATTTGAGCAAAACCACTGTAATCAGTGTTTCACAGAAGAAGGGTGTTGGACAATGCACAGTGGAAGGAGATGGATTGCATTGAAACAAAGTGTTGTGTGCAAAATGTATCCTTTTCCACTGCATTTGTCATTGCATTCCTCTTCAGTCCGCACAGTGGCATGCCCAGTGATATCATGGTTACACTATTAAAAAAACTTTTTTTAGTATTCTTCCAGTTGAACCAAATTTTCAGGTTCTTTTTGCACAAAATAGTCTAAATGGTTCATATCTTGGTACACAAACCAAAATAGAATTTATCTATTACCAACCAATGGTAAAATCTGTGCATTGATGTGGAAGATTTGTATATTTTTATGAAATTGAAAAGGTTGGGGTTGCCAGTAATTCTTAGTTTTTATGTTTGTTTTTTGTAACATCTACAGGAGCTGTTAGTGGAGTTGAAATCCCAGCATTGGCTAAATCAGTTGTACTTTCTAGCCTACCTCCTGTTACCAGTAACTTGAGCACTATCCCACTGCTCACCAGTACATGTGAGTTTATGGATTTCTTTTATTCCATTTTCAGCTGCTTTACTGTCATGTCAATTGAGTTTCAATTTTCTTTATTTCCTTCTTTTTCTTTTAACAGTGCCTACAGCTGTATCTGCTGGGATTTCTAAAGGGGCACATGGGCAACAACTGATCTTAACGCAGGGTGCAGGAGGACTGACCCCCGTGGCTTTGTCCCAGGTTATACTACCAGGCTCAAGTGCAGCTACTAACCAGCCCATCTACCTAACTGCACAGGTGTAGTCTAGCTGCTTTACTGAGTTCATATTCAATAAATTGTTGGTGTTCATCAGCATACAATTTACTGGCTATTAACTATTTACTGGCTGCTCAACTGTGATATGTTTGGCTAAATGGCTTATGTGTCAGTTGACTTATGACCTCTCATTTATTTTGTGCTTTAACAGGGTATCCCTGTCCAAAATATTCAGTCGGGACAAAGCCCAATGAGCATTGTGTTGAATGTCCAACAGGGCCAATCTGTTCGACCTATTACTCTTGTCCAAGGTATGAATTTTTTTCTCGTCTTTGTGTAATCATTGTCAGGGTAGTGTAATACTCCTGGAAATGAGTTTGCAACATTGTTTTCAGGGGTATGAATGATTTTGTTTTTAACACAGTTTCATTATAAAAACTTAAGATGGCTCATCTAGTTGAAACCCTTGTGAAAAAACTGTGGCATTTAAAAGTAAATTATATAAACTTAGTGTGACCCTTATATTTAAATAGAAAAATCCATGAGTTGGCTGGTTACGTTTACAGTAAGGCACAATATTAACACGAGCAGTGCAGACAGTATGGAATTGGAGAAAACAACCTTAATAATCAAGAATCTAAATAAACGCTATCTTTATTTATCTTTAATTGGCTCCACCTACACAGCTCTTAGCCCAAGAATAATATTAGACTAGTAATGAACATTTATTGTGATAGTAGTTTAATGATACATCCTGTTAAACATTTCATGTACTACTGAAAACCGATGCAATCACCAACATCTGTACTGGGCAACATGCTGTTTGCTGTTTTAGTGCTGCAATCTATGTAAAAATAGATCCAATATATGGAAGTCTATATGCTGCCAAAGATGGGCCAGAATATTGCTTTCCATCATGGCATTCATCAAGCTCTTGATGCTTGCCTACAGGATCTTAAACGGATCAGCTCCCAGCTACATGGAAATGCTGATCCAGGCCTATACACCCTCCAGATCATTCAGATCAGTGGGTGAACAGTGCTTGGAGAATTCCACCCCCACATGGAATTGGCCTCCACCCCAGGCGCTTCCCATTTATCCTTCATTGGTGCAAGCTGCCCAGCAACATTAGAAATGCTGAGTCTCTAGTTACATTCAATAATAGGTTAAAGACTCAGCTATTCCACACCCACCTCAACACCTAAAACTATCAGATATGTACACAAGTAAACATTAGTTCAGGCTGCAACAGCCTTGATAATGGTTCCCACATAGTAATGTTTAATTTATGCTTTGTGTTCCAGCACTTGCCATTTGTATTTACTGACTAAGAGGAAATATATAAAAGGTGTGCGCGCGCGCGAGTGTGTGTGTGTGTGTGTGTGCGGACGTGCGTGTGTGTGTAGGGTTGGAAGAAAGAAGCTCTGCTAATTTACTTTGCGTTGTTTTTTGTTTTTATTGCTGAAATGTTTTTTTTTATTTACCATTAGTGTTCATGTGGATTGGTGGGTGAGATGGGGGGTTAATTGTGCACTGTGTTAAGGCACCATCAGTGTGGTCTTGCCACATGTCATCTCTCCGATGTGTTTACTGCTGTGGTGTATGTTGAAGCATTAAAAAGCATTTCTGGAACAACGTTTCCTAAATGCTTTACTGTAATATGAGACCGTTCATGCATGTTGCTGGCTGTTAATAAAGCACAGTGCTCTTCAATAAAGTCCCTGCAGCATCATTACATGAAGTTCCAACTTGCATCAAAATTCAAGGACACCCTATATTATTAAATTAGCACTCACTTCACTGTTGTCCTGTGCAGATAACATACTTGATTGTTCCTGTATCTTGGAAATCTCATTGTACAAAAGCGTCAGCCAAATGAATGAATGTAAAATGTAAATATAAATAGTATTGATACTGCAGAAAACAAATGTATGTTTTGAACTGTTTAATATCAGTATAGCATGATCTTATTGACCACACTTTTATTTTTATTTTTTAAATTAACATTTATTAATGCATTCATTTCTGATACAGCACCTGGAACACCTGGGATTTTTAAACCAGCTGTAAGAACAGCTCAAATAATTACCCAGCAAGGTCAGATGAGGCCTGCCACTCCAGTGGTGAATCGAGCACAAGCTCCTGGCTCCTTCACTGCCGTACAGATCCCTGCCACCCTTACCATCCGGACCACGACACCAACCACCCAACCCAGAGCCAAGCCTGTTCCCCCAGGCCCTCAGCCTTCCACGCCACCAAGGGCCATCCCCATTAACACACAGACTAAAATTGGTGAGAAACATGTAGATGGACTGGATTCACTGTTTGAAATGAGTATACTTGTCGAATTTTGACAGAACTAAAAAGCAGCAGTATTTAGCTGTTTAACAATATAGAAGATTAAAAACCTAATTAAAAAAACCCACTATAAATAATTTTAATTAATAAAAACTGGACTTCTATGTGCAGTATGTTTATGTAGAATGTTCCATTGTCTTTGGCAGTGACTGTAAAGGCAGCAGAGGGCAATTTGGATGTGCAAAACCTGATGAGCTTCATGAACTCCGTCAGTATTCCTGCCGTTAACCAGCCTCAGACATTTGTTGTCATGAGTAATCAGAAGGCCAATGGTGCTGGCTCTGCTGCTGGCTCTGCTGCTGTTCAGACAGCTGTTCAGACAGCTGTTCAGACAACTCCGAACAGTAATGTGCAAGGTATGCTCTCTTGGTTACAGAAATACAGCAGGTAAAATAAGTATTGAACGTCACCCATTTTCGAAGTTAATACATTTTTAAAGGTGCTTTTGACATGAAATCAATAGATATCAGTAACAATCCACAAATGCAAATAAATCAAATCATACATTATGTGTAATAAATAGGAATGACAAAGGAGAAAAGTATTGAACGCATGAAGAAAGGAAGGTGTAAAAAGGAAATCTATCTAATTAGAAAGCAATCCTGCCACCTAGTCCAAATTTAATATAATCTGTTTGTCTCAACTGGAGACCTATAAGAAGTGTCATTTCCAATGTGTCACATGAGAAAAATCTCATTATGAATAAAACCAAAGAGCTCTCTCAAAACCTTTGCAACCTTTTTTTTTTTGTTGCAGAACATACATTGGTACTGAAGAATTTCTAAACTACTGAAGGTACCAGTGAGCACTGTTGGGGCTATAATCTGAAAGTGGAAAGAACATCATTTTATCATAAACTGGCCACAAATAGGGGCTCCCTGCAAGATTTCATACAGAACAGTGAAAAGAATTATCAGAAGAGTTGTCCAAGAGCTAGATTGTGGAGAACTTAAGAAAGACCTGGAAATAGCAGGTACAAATGTTTTAAAGAAAACTAAGTAATGCACTCAACCACCATGGCCTGAATGCATGCTTACCACCCAATACTACTGCTGAAGAAAGCATATTGAAGCATGTCTATAGTTTGCTGACCAACATTTAGACAAGCCTGTCAAATACTGTGAAAATATAATCTGGTCAGATGAGGCCAAAATGAACTAATTTTGTCATATTATATACTATGTTTAGAGGTAAAAAGGCACTGCATAACGCTCCAAAAACACCATACACAGTGAAGTTTAAAGGTGAGAACATCATGGTGTGGACCTGTTTTTCAACATACAGCACTGGGATGTTTCATATAATTGAAGGAAGGATGAATGGAAAAAATTACTGACATCTACCAGGATGATGATGATGAAATGAGGGTGGATGTTTCAGCAAGACAATAATCCCAGACACACAACCAAGGAAACTCTCAGTTGGTTTCATTGTATTAAATAAAGCTGCTAAAATGGCAGAGCCAGTCATCTGATCTGAATCCTATATAAAATCATAGAGTTCATAAAAGGGGCCATCAGAACCTTTAGGATTTGAAAAACAAAATTAAACAGAGCAATGCATGTGACTAGTTTCTCCATACAGGAGCTGGCTTTTGTATGAAGTATTAAATACGTTTCAGTAAGCATCTTAAATACTTCTTCCTTGTATTATTCCATTTTATTATGTGATACAACCAGATGGGTTGTTACCAACATTTGGTGAGAATTTCATGTCAGTGGCACCTTTAGAAATATATTTAATTAGAAAATTGACATTTTGGTTTTTTACTTCTAGTGAGATTTTTTTTTGGGGGTATAAATGGAAGACAATGGTTGGATATGTTTTTATGAAGAATCTTTTATAATCTCATGTAATTAAATGATACAGCAGCAACATATGAATTCTAAAGCAACATATATATGCTTAAACAATGCTTTCATTCAATTTTAGTCAGTTCTGCAACGCCTTCATTCTACCCTTGCCCAAAGTGTGGAGCCAAGTTTAAAATGATAGAGGCACTTCGAGGGCATATGTGTGTAAGTACATAAATGAACAAACTCACCAAAACAAACCTGTAAAAAGTCAAAAAGATGTCAAATAAGTTGTTTGTTTTTATTCTTTAGTTCTGCTGTCCAGACATGCCTCGTACCACAAGTGTCAATGCACCAGCAGTAAAGCCTCGGATCATTCAGAACAAGAGCATCTCCATACCTATAAAGACTGAGCAAATGGATGTCAGTCCTGCAGAGCCTCAGTCAAGAATTGTCATGTTGGTGGATGACTTCTACTATGGCACTTATGAGGGAAATCGAGTCTATGTGCCCTCAGACAACTTAAAAGAGCCAGTATCCTTCAAATGTCTCACCTGTGGTAAAAAGCTGAAGAGCAATGTTAGGTAAACATCCAAACATATTGTTTTAACATGCTGTGCTTAGATTGCCACATTATGTAAAGGCAATTTTTTAGCCTCTTGCTAACTTTACTTATCTCAGATCTCAGGTTGACTGATTTGTCAGATTTGTTTGGTCAATTGATACAACTTTGAACATGTTCTGTCCTGGCAGGCTTATGAACCACATGAAATTCCATGTAGATGTAGAGCCACAGACTGGTGAGCTAGCAGACCACACTTCTTGCCCACACTGCTACCGCAAGTTCCCCACTCCCATTCGTCTTCAGTCCCATGTGGATAGTGTACACAATGCCATTGACTCAACTAGTAAGTGGTGGAATTTATTATTTATTAGTTTTTATTTCCTTGAAGAACAGTCAGTAGCTTGGAGTGTTAATTGTTTCCAGTAATCTGTAAATCACTATCTGGTAATTGGAGTCAAGCTACATTTCATGTTAATGTCAATATATAGTCAGTGTCTCAGTATAGCATAAGTAATTAGAAATTTTGGTCATGAGATTTTAGCAATAATTATTTTGCATATAGATAAGCAGTGATTTATTCCTTATTGTGGGTTCCTGTATTAACGCCTTGTTGCACTTTTTTTGTAGCAAGTTGTAAAATTTGTGAGTGGGCCTTTGACAGTGAACCCATTTTCCTGCAACATATGAAGAACACTCATAAACCTGGAGAGATGCCGTATGTCTGCCAGGTGAACTACCTCCTAAGTAACAATCAGTGCACAATTATTTAGAATAATTTAAAATGCAAGTGTATTTAACTGCAGATTAATCATGATAGTATTTGGTTATATTTCAGGTGTGTCAGTATCGATCATCTTTCTACTTTGATGTGCTTAATCACTTTCTCACATGGCATGAGGATACCCGTTATCTGCTCTGCATTTACTGTTTGAAGGTTTTTAAACACCCCAGTGCTTTCCAGCAACACTTCTCTCGCCATCAGGTACACACTCCTTTTTAGAGAGAAATTGTAGTTTCCAAATATAAACCTGATGCTGGGTGTTCATTTTTTCTTGTGTGGTGGTAGAATGTTTGGATGATTTGATGATAGCCCTCTTTTATATGCTCATCTTGGGTAAAGTGCTTCAACTATTAATGGACCGTTTTTAAAGCAGTTTTTAACGAAGTAATATCAGATAGGTGTATGAAAAGATTTTGTGCCATCTGTACAATATGGAATGCTGTGGTCTTTTAGTCTGTGTATATTAAGTGTTTTGAGTAGTCCTCTTTTACTGATGCTTCGATAGTGCAGCGCTTGGTAAATGTTACCTTTTTTCCCCAGAATGCAACAGTTTACAACTGTAACAAATGCCGTCTTCAGTTTCTCTTCACAAAGGAGAAGGTTGAGCATAAAGTAAATCACCACAAAACTTTCCGCAAGCCAAGTCAACTGGAAGGGGTACAATCTGGGACTAAAGTAAGCAATCTATGCATATATTCAGCAGCAAAATATTTTAGACCTAAAAACCTTGCATTTAAGTTTTCAAATATTCTTGAAAATATTAATTTTTAAATCATCACTCTTGACTGTCTAGGTGACCATTAGGGCGTATGCATGGCAGAAGAAAATTGCAGGTCAGATGGCGTCCAAAACTAGTAAAGAGACTACTAGCAGTGCAAGGGACATAAGGCAGAGTCAGTTTGGCCAAGCTTCCTCAGCACAAACACTCAATACTAGCCTACTAGCACCACAAAGTACTGCAGCTAAGAAGAAAGTCAGGAAGATGTATGACTACCTGGTCAAGTTCCAAGAGCAAAGGTAAGCTTATACTTTCTTCCTGACACATAACAAAAAGTTATGTCCACTAGAACAGCGGTCCCCAACCTTTTTCGCGCCACGGACCGATTTAATGTTCAACTATAATTTTACGGACCGGCATTTAAGGTGTCTCGGATAAAAACAACAAAATAAAATGATATGACCAACACAAAAACTGTGGTATTTTGTAAACATTATAATAAATGTGAATCCACTATGTAATTATGTAACTTTATCAGCAGCATCTTCCTGGAATGCACTAACAACGATCAGAGTAACATCCTCCTCTGCCCCTTACGCACTCTGGTCGCTATGGTAACGCATAAACATTCCATTCAGAAGTTTTCAGTGCTGTTGTGGCGATCCAGGCCGGTGGTTGGGGACCACTGCACTAGAAGGAGCTGTGGCATTAATATAATTAAGTATTTAAATCATTCACAGGTTCTCTAGTCTTATCAGAGTCAGTAACTATATACAGAGTCAGTAACTATACATAAAGATTCTGTGCAACTGAACTGTAGAGAAAAATCTGTAACATCACACCTGGATCGACACGTCATTTAAAACTATCTTTCTGAGGAAATGAGCATTAAAAGGAATCTTTGAATTTTGGATAATGTGAGAGTTTTTGTGTATTGTTTTTGTTGTGGATAAACAAGTCAGTTGCATTTTTTCTTTTTCTTTTTTTGTTTCTGACCTGAGCTGAATTGAAGATGCTGTGTATTTCCAGAAGTTTATTAACCAGATATATTTTGATTTTAAAATCTTAACACCAATAAATTATTTGCTGTTGTGGATTTTTTTAACAGATTGTTTGAATGCAAACTATTGTTAAGGTATGGTTGAAAAGTTTTGTGTTTACTTTTTTCTCAGAGCACTGTTGGGAAGACAGAAGTGTGTGGAATGCACCTTTGACATCCCAGACTTTGCCAATCACTACCCAACCTACGTTCACTGCTCGCTCTGCCCATACAGCACATGCTGCTCCCGTGCATATGCTAACCACATGATCAAGTGAGTCGAGCTAATCCATTGTGTTATCATTTTAATTGGTCTGGAATTTACTTATAGGTTAAGTGAACTTACCATAACTATCAATGTCAAGAAGTACAGATTTAGGCTGGTGTCTTTACTGTGACATTACTTCAGCGGCAAATCAAGTGTTCCTCATTTCTTTCAGCAATCATGTTCCAAGCAGAGTCAATAAAGCTCGGACTAAGAAGGGTTTTGTCAGGTAATGCTTTTGTGAATTGCTCAGCCCTGTAATAACCATATTATTAAACTGTGGGCTCTGTTTCTGTTCAGTGTTCTGATTTAGTGTTTCTATCCTGCAGTTGGTTAAAGCTGACATGTGCATGTTGTAACTACAAGACTAGTCAGGGAGACCTGATGGCTAAGCATTTAGTGCAATTCCCAGATCACTTTTACTGCTTCCTCTTTGTGAAAGGTGAGTGTTTTAAAACAATATTAACAACAGACATAAATGTATAAGACAACAGTCTTTTAAATAATTGGATGGCAACACATTTGTTTGTACTGTACTCCAGCACATTTGAAGGGATTTGCTCATATTGGAATCAAAGCCCCTTTTGTTCCCTTAGAATAAAATACCAGGTTTAACTGGAGACATAGACTTATGTTGTTAGTACTTGGTTGCAAATACTTTTCAATCAAATTCAGGCTGAGGTCTGCAGCCCATGGCAACAAATCTTCTCAAATCTTTCCAATTCATCTAATTCTGTCTTCACTTCCAGATTGTTCATTTTGAAACACTTAATATTTTGGTGTTTGGTTGATTTTTGTTTTGATTTTCTTCTTTATGATGGCATGCTATACAGACATCAAGTAGAGTGCTGTAGATCAAATTATTCTATTTATTTTTTCTACTAAAGCCACTTGTCCATGTAAAAAATAAGTTATGGTGTTCATTAGGCCCAATGGTTTTGTCAGGAAGATTTTTTTATTTTATTTTTATTTTTTCTAACCATATTCTTGCAATATTTTAGGATGCTTTTACTAAAATGGTGAAACTTGGCTTTCAGTATTCTTACCTGACTAGAGCGGCAGCATTGCTTTTTGGTAGAGGCATAATTTTAACAGATTATTTTAAGGAATTATACTGCTCCAGTATTTTGCTTCCTTTGTGTTTTGCAAATGATGGTATTAGCTTCACCCTAAAGTTAAAAAGACAAGTTCTGATTTAGAATATTTGGGATTTTTACCTAAAATAGAAGGATGCAAATATTTTGAACAAAAATATTTCAAACAAAACTTGCTACCATTGAATCATTAGTACCACTGCAATGAGTTGTTGGCCAAACAACACTGTTTAGCAAACCCTGTAGTTCTGGATTTTCCCATTTATCATGGAATATTTCGCACCCTGACTTTCCAGTCAAGCTTCATTTTAGATGTGCTGAAGTACAAAACATTAATGTTTGGTTCCTGTTACTTTTCCAGTGTATTTTGCATGCATGCTACAGCATTGACATACTTGCTCACTGGTTTAACATAGTTTTCACTAAAAAGAATACTGTATGATTGAAGAAATGTTAAAAATATATATAATATAGCAAGAGCTGTCAGAGCACTTTGGGGATGGGTGGGAAGGCTATGCTTACACTATTTCCTCAGTACACCACATCAATGGAGACAGCCAGAAGGAGTTCTAAAACGCAACTTAAAAGGAGTATTTTAAAACAAAAGCATTTACAAAAGGATTGTATGCCGAGGAATTACCATCTGCTTCTGAACAAAAAACAAACAGGCACATGGGAACCGCTGCAGCATTGAGTGTAGAATAGTAAAGTGGAGTGATAATAGTCATAAGGCACCGAAAAGAAGACTAATTTTGTGTTCCTATGATCCCTCCCCTCCCCTACAGAGTGTCTGGAGACTGATATTGAGTTCTGCCAGGTTGAGGAAGAGGAGGAGGAGGTGGAGGAGCCACAAGTGGAAGGAGCTAATGATGTTGAGACAAAGCCTTACTGGCTCTCCTTGGAGAACTGGGGGTATCCAAGTGATGGAAGATCTGTGCCAGAATTCACAGACAGCTGTGGACCGAAGCATTTAATGGCCAGGAACAGTGATGTTCTTGAGTATTTTCATCTACTCTTCCCAGACACCCTTATAAGCCAAATTGTTTATGAGACCAATGCCTTTGCCAAGTATCAGCGCTCTCTGGGCAGAGGGGACCCCACTTGGCACCCATTGACCAATGAAGAAGTCAAAGGCTTTATTGGCCTCTGTATCCTGATGGGAGTGCATTGTCTCCCTGAGCTAGAGATGTACTGGTCCTGGAAGCACTTCCATAGCTGTACCACTTTCTACAGGACGATGTCTACCACACGCTTCAAGCAGGTCAGATCTCATATTCGAATGAGCAGCATGCTTGAAGAGGATGAGAACCGCTGTGTGGACAGGATCTCTTTTTTCCAGCCCATGTTGAAAATCCTAGAGGCAAGCATGCAGGAAGCTTATAAGCCGAATAAATGTTTGACTATTGATCGGGCCTTGCTGCCAGCTCAGGAGAAAGGAGCTGATCGAGAGAAGTGTTCAAACTCTCAGCCACGAATATGGCTGTTGTGTGACTCAAAATCTGGATACTGTCATAAACTGCTGATCTTGACACAACAGGAGAAGCACTCAGACACAGGGGGTTTGGTTGTGCCTTATCTTGTGAAGGGTCTCGAAGGTAAACATCATCAGATTTTCATATCAAGTCTGCTTGCAAGTGTTCCCCTCATGAAGAAGTTACAAAAAAAGAGCATATACTGCTCCAGCTCCATCCCTACTCATAGTCCAGCTCTGCCGAAAGAGTTCTGGAGTCATCCTCCGTTGGAAAGCCCTGGGGATTTCATTCAATTTGAGCACCCCCCAGTGCTATTTACCAAATGGAAGGATGCAAAAGAGATGATCTGCCTTTCCACAAACGCTGTGGCTGGGCAGCCTGACACAGTGTGGAGGAAGTCAACAAATAAGGCCGGTGAGCTCTCCGCCATCTCAAGACCACTGGCCTTTAAACTGCTTCAGGATAACATGCGTGGCGTGGACATCTGCAATCAACTGCTGACTTGCAACCAGCTAGGCGGCTTGGTCTTAGACACAAATTGGCAGCGTCTGTTCTGGTTTCTTGTCAACTTAAGCATCATTAACTCCTTCATAATACTGCGAGAGACCCGGAAAGGCAACCCACCCGGATGGCTTCAGGGTGGCCACTTCTCCCAGGCTGACTACCGTAAACGCCTAGGATACCAGCTGGCCAAGTGTGCTGAAAGAGAAGCTCTCCAGAAGAAAATTGCCAGTGACCGAATGCAGCAGCGACGATATGAGGGTAGGAGTGAAGTTTCTGACATATTTGATGGGGTCAGACATTGTTTAGCCAAAATTACATTTAGGACCAGAAGATGTAAAATTTGCAACCTAAAGAATCAGCGTCATGAGAGTGTCTATGGCTGCACTGCATGCCATGTCAATCTGTGCAAGGGTACCCGCTGCTTCTGGGATTTCCATGCAAATTTCAAAGGTTATGAGGCCAAATGCACCCTGTGTGTGTGTGCGCTCGTGTGTATGCATGCAGGTGTGTTTGTGCGCGCATGTGTCAGTTACAAAGGTTGAAATAATTTCATATTTTCTACATGTTCTTTCTTTACTAAATTGATGTGTTCTCTTAGTCACTTCTTCTTCTTTTTTTTTTTTACAGGAAACCCAAAAATTGGATTTGTAGAGCCCAAGAGGTACATTTTTTGTTGTCTGTCTGTACAAGTCAGTTTTTCAATTAGCCATGCATGTTTTCTGAAGGACAGCTTCGTGAGACGATATATCATTCATGCGATATGATAATTGATACATCAGGGGCAAAATCTATATTTTAATAAATAGTCCCTACCATTTTTACTTATCAGTGTTGCTACTTTGTCTCTGGATGGCTATGCTCAAATAAATGCAGGTAACTTGGGTGAAAGTTTCCAATTATGGCCCATTTGCTTAATAACGAGTGGCAAATGCACTCCTACATATTCCAAACAATATTCTTGTTCTCATGGGCCAGGTAACGTGTATCGCAAGGCACCCTGTGATTGCCACCTATAGATGCCCCCTAGACCAGTGAATTTGTCCTCTGTATTGAACCCATACATGACACCTATGAACATACACCAGCAGCAGGTACAGTGAGCTCCACACATTTCTCCCAGGGAGCATTTAGGGTTTTAGGTGTCTCAACCAAGGGCACCTCACCTGTTGATGGGGGACGGGAGAAAGTGCTGTTTAAACTCTCCCACATTTTTCATTGCTAGTTAGGGTTTCCCTGCCGGTCCCCGGGGTTCAACTTTCCTTGCAAGCCCTTTTTCCAACTATCGGGCCAGAGCTGCCCCCAGTTAAGGGGAGGGGGGGATGACCTAACTTTTTATACATGGTTCCCTTCATGTCAGGACACCATGATGTTTGGGATATTTGGCTTGACAATGTGTTTCATTGCTTAATTAGTACAGGGATAAGATACCTAGGCTTGCTTCTACTATTTAGAGTCAGTAGTTGCTATTATTCAACATGAGAAAAGCTGTCCTAATGAAAGACAAAGAAGTTAATTTGAGGCTAGATAACAGTTTGCAAAAAAGAGTGATGGCAAGAGAGATGTAAGGAGATTACCCAAGTTCCAGTAAATTAATTGGACAGCACTTAATTCTACAAGATAACAATTCCAAGCTGAAAAATAACATTCCTGAATGACCAAGCCAGTCACTTGATTTGAATCCAATTGAGCATGCCTTCCATATGTTGAAAAAAATTAAAGGGACAAGCCCCTGGAAACAATGAGGAGTGGAAAGTGGCTGCAGAGGCTTAGTAAAGCATCACCAGAGAAGATCAGTACCTGGTGATTTGTCTATGAATAGCAGTTCAAGCAGTCAGGCATATGCAACAAAGTACTAAACATGACCGCTTTTAATAAACCTACTATTACCTTTGTCCCAAACATTATGGTACCCTGAATTGAAGACCATGTATAAAAGGTTTTGTAATTTATACATGCTGAAACTAAAAAGTATGCACATAGCTTAAGTCTAGAATGTGCATTTTAATCAGGTATCAATTTTTTAATTTTAATTTTAACACTGCGGAGCAGAGTGGTAAATCAAGTAAAAATGTCTTTGTCCCAAACGTGTGTGTGTGTTTATATATAATATAATATACACACACACACACACACACAGTCAAGCCCCATGAGCTCACCCCTATTGGTCCAGGCCCTAAATGTGGTGAGAGGCAGGGCTGGCTGGCTATCATACCGAATCACTGGGGGTCATGGCTATGGCACTGGCTTCCTTTTTTGCCACATTTTTCTGTCATATACGTACAGTAGTAGAATGTAGTTGAAAGCCTTATGGTTATGCTTTATGGTAATACTGGACTCCCACACGAGACGCTGGCATTTGCTATATGCGTGCTGCTTGTTCTTGTTGCATGTTGCTGCATGCTGCTAGCATGTTACCAGCTGTTAAAAAAGCCTCCGTAGCATCATTACATAAGTTAATCGGGCATTAAAACGGCAGCTGCAGTAGCAGCAGCAGCAGCAGTCGACCTATAGAATTAGCATGACTGAGCACATTCTAGGTTACAGCCCTAACACAGACCCAAGTTTGGTGAGCTTATTGATGGAGAAATGTATACACCAGACACGCTGTGGCTAGAGGCAATGTTGGCGGCTTAACGAGGTCAATAACATGGAAGGAAATCTGTTATGCAGCCTTTCATTTCATTTTTTATACACATACATACATACATACACTTTTATTAAAAAAATTAAAAACAAAGTGCTGTTATGTCAGTATGTTAGCTTTACCCAGTCCACACCTATCCACAAGGAGGTATTTATAGATGCGACCCAAAACCTGTTTTACCTAATGAACTACAAAATGGAAAACTTACAAAAACAAGGAACAAGGTACCAGTTGCAAATGTTGTGATCTGTAGTCTTTGCACACTTGTAAAATTCCCTCATCCATGGTATGTTATCTTTCAGGGAAAGTATTCAGCCTGCTCTGGAGTCCAGTACTTCCAAAAACATTCCCCGTGGCTCTTCTTTAGATGAATCATCATTGGAGGCATCCTCAATGATGGAAGAAGACCTGGATCAGGAATTGGCCCCACTGGAGGCATCAGATTCAGACTTTGATACAGATGACAGCAGTCAGCAAGAGCCCCCTACGATGGCAGATGAGGACCAAGCCAGTGAGTCCACACCAAAACCTAACTCTCCATTGGCCAACACAGAAAGAGAGGAGACACTATCTGTTCGACAGCTGCGGATACTACTGTTTGCATTGTGCTCTGGGATCGAGAAAGCAGCTAAAGTTATGGACACTAAACCTCAGCTCATCAGAACCTGGCTCCAAGAGAAAGAGAAAAAACTGGACCATGAGGGTCTTAGCAGCAGTAGAAGTGGTGAGGCTGTAGATCGTTTGGTGGAGTGGGTGTTAGTCCAAAGAGAGCAGCAGCAAATTATCAATGAGAAGAACCTCTTTCAGAAAGCATCAGAAGTCCAAAGTCAAACGAATCCGAGCAGTTCATTTCGTATTTCTTATGAGTGGGCCGTTAGCTTTATGCTGCAGAACAATCTCGCCCTGCAGAGTGACTTCCTACCCAGTTACCAACTTCCACGCAGCCTGGAGGAAAACTGCCTCCATTTTTCTGGCTTTGTTCAGAGACAGATTCAAATGCACAAGGTTCCTAGTTCTGCTGTTGGTGCTATGGATGAGCTTTCTATTTTTGTGGACTTTGATATGCTTGTTGATGGTGCCAGGGCTTCCAAAGAGACAGCCTTTCAGTTAGAGGGGACTGGGAAACCTTGGATGAATGTTTACTTATCTTTGTTGGCAGATGGTAAGATGCTGCCAACAGTTGTGTTTTTTAAAGGCACCCTTTTGGCGAGTTTGAGCCAAAGGCTGCCAGACTCTCTGTTTCTTGAGGCAAAAATTGAGGGTTTTTCTGAGAATGAGGAGCTGGACATCTGGAATTCTCGTGTGTGGCAGGAGCATTTAAAGTCTCAGAATGGGAGCAAGACCATTCTTGTTATGGATGGCCACCATAGCCACATGTCTGAAGGCTTTGTGTCCAACATGAGTGGTACCAAAACCTTACCTGTCATTATTCCTTCTGGGTGCACTAGCCAGTTGCAACCTTTGGAATTGTGCGTGCTCCCGGTGTTGAAGAAGTTCTTGCAAACTCGCTGGGCACAACTAGCATCGCAAGGTTGTGTAGCAGAGGTCACGCCTGAAGAACTGGTACGGCTCCTTGTGATCTGGCTTGAGGACTTCTTGACATGTTGTTCTGGCAAGCCTGAGCTAATTGAGTCCTCGTTTTGTCTCTCCAATGTGATTGCCAAGCAAGAAGAATGTAAGAAGGAAGCTAGTACTCAGTTGAAGCTAATTAATACACTGACAGAAGCTATACTTGGACCAGAGATAAGAGAGTGTGAACCTCTGTCAGAAGATGAATCATTGGAGACTATTGATGAAAGTGTAGATGAGTCAAATAAAAACTTAAGCGAAGAAATGGAAACAGAGGATGTTGAACAGAAAGCGTCTGAAGCTGAAGGCAGAACTGAGATTGGTGAGATTGAACAGCAGGGACATAAAGTGATGAAGAAAGATTCATCAAAATCTTCATCAAATGAGATTTCAAAGACATGTTCTTCCCTTCCTACACATACCTTCACACAGTCACCAACCCTTCTCCATGATCCAGAGAAAGGAGAACTTTTAGAACCTCATCAAGACACTAACGCAACTCGGACAGAAGAAGAAATCGTTAGCTAATCTGATGTTGATTACTCAAAACAATGCCACTGTATTATATTGTAATTTAAAAAGTCATGGATAGAGACTGGGTACAGTGATTGTACCCAAATGTGTATAAAATGTATCTATCTTTGAGCACAGGAAGCCTCTTGCTTGGTTAATAGATAAAGTTTTTGTGGGATTAACTAAAATCTTAACCTGAATCTTCATAAATGTAGCATTGTAGCAAAGGCTACAAAAACTGATCACACAGGGGGACTGTTTTCTTTTTGTACAATAAACAATATAAATCACACACATTGTAACTATTTTCATTATAAACTCAATATAAACAGATCTTTGGTATAGAATTTTGGTGGGGAGGGGGTTTACTTTGTATTTGTATAGTTGGAGACTTGAATTTCTATCAGAATTTTGGGCCAATTAGAAATTTACATTTACCCTAAAATAGCCGTTCCCAGCCCTGATCCTAACTTGCCTTGCACAGTCAAGTGTTCACCATGTTGCATGTATGAGGAAGTCCACATATCTCAGATATCTACTTCTAGATTTTGAAACCTATCCAAACCTGGTAGGATTCAACTGTTCCTCTAAAGTTTGTTTAAATTCAACACTTTTTCTCATATATTTTTTGGGCTTGGTTTACCTTTTGGATTTCATATTTGGCTTTTTCATAGCCCATCTGGCTTTAATTTTTTATTCTGTATTTACCCTTACTTTTATTTTATTTTTTTTCTCCTTTAATTCTCCTGCCTTTTATTAGGCTTAGTTTAAAACAATGTTTTAAAGCCCCTGTTCCTGATACTGTTACTCTCCTCTGATTTGCAGGAGTGTGGGACAGTGTTTGAAGTTGAAATTTTAAGTTGTATATACATGGTACTGTCAAGTTAGTTGCCTTATACATTTGAGGTAATTCACATCAGACTGTCATGACATTCTTCAGACAAAAATATACACACATTTAACACACGTTAATACAAAACTTACTGTTTTCTCACACTCTGGGTGCACTTTATGCAAATGAGCCAGTCAACCTATCAGATTGTCGATGGGTGATACGAGGTAACTCACTTCCACAGTCACAAGACACACCATGGGGGTTTTACAACAGTAATGTTTACTGATGTTCTATTCCACTTGTATTATTGATTGCGCCGTTTTGTTTTTATTTTGTTAATGTTTTTAACTTTCTTCATGTAATGTTTCTTGTAAAGTACTTTGTGGCATCTTGTCTGCAAGTAAAATTGAATTTCTAAAGTTACTAAAAATGTGGAACATCATTACGTTAGATGGTCATTACATTTAACAACTATTATGTCAGTTTGCAGCATTAATAACACTTCCCTTAAATGCATTAGTGAGTGAATCAATTCATCTCAATATAATGAAATTAAATAACACAAGTACAAATTCCACCCATTGGCTAGTACACGTTGGACGTTTGTTACTCCCAAACTATTTTAAAGATTTTTTAAATATTTTTGACATTGTTAAACCATACTGACAACTGGGGGTTCTACAGCAGATCCACTTTTCATGTCAAGCAATAAAACTAATGGAATCTTGGAGTTACCTATGGGTGTAAAAAGTACTGAGTATACCTAATTAGACCTGGACTGGGGGGGGGGAATCAAGGTCTAAATGAAAATATAGGAAGTATAAAGCATTTATTTCCAAGTGGATATGTGAGTAAGAGTACAAATATTTCAGTAATACTTGTGCACATTTTTCTAAATTACACATTTTTATATTTCCCAACCCTAGTTACATGCAGTGGGACAAAAAAGTATTTGAAAGCCACCAATTCTGCACTTTAAAAAAAATTAAGAGAGGTCTGTAATGTTCATCATAGGTTTACTTCAAATGCAAGAGAGGGAATGTAAAAAAAAAAAAAAACCCAGGAAATCACATTGTATGAATTTTAAATAATTTATTTTTATAATGGTGCAGAAAAGTATTTGGTCAATAACAAAAGTTCACCTCAATACAGAGGGCAAATGTTTTCTGTAGGTCTTCACCAGGTTTACACACACTGTAGCTGGTATTTTGGCCCAGTCTTCCATGCAGATCTTCTCATGACTTGTGATGTTTTGGGGCTGTCACTGGGCAACTCCCTCTACAGATTCTCTATTGGATTGAGGTCAATAGACTGGCTAGGCCACTCCAGAACTTGAAATGCTTTTAATGTATCCATTCCTTCATTACCTGGGTGGTGTGTTTGGGCTCATTGTTCTCACTGATGGAATATTACAGACCTCTTATCTTTTTAAATGGGACAACTTGCCACATTCGTGGCTGCTAAATGCTTTTTGCCCCACTGTATTTATGCAACAAAAATAATTTGGGACATTTTTTCAGCATATTTGGAACAAGCAAACTTTTCCCACTCTTTAGTACAGTGCCTACAGACAAAGGCAATATTCATAAACAAAACTTTAAGGAAAGTTTTTTAAACAAACTGAATGTAACGTAACATACTTCTGTTGACAAAATAAGAGTCAGAAACTAGTATTGCACTCTTTAGCAAAAAATGTTTGTCCTGACATGTTCCCCATGCAGGTGACATTTGTCCAGCTTTTTGGTGTTAATATCCATACATTTACAATAACGAATACAGTTACCTGATCCCATGATGGAAAGTCTGGGGTTCTTGGAAATTTATTTTCCATCAAACAGAATTTGCTGGGGCAGCTGTCCTTGACATACTGGCATTTGTTTGAAATCTATAGCAATATAATTTTCCTTTAAGTGGATTGATTTATTTCAAATAGACAGCTTTTAAAATTCAATTTAAAATCTTTTACCAGACTTGTAGAAATCCACATATTTTCTGAAGGCATCAAAGAGTTCTTTAGATCTTGGCACAACTATACCACATGCTTCAAAAGAGATAACTAGATGGTAGATAAAAATGTTTAAATAAGATGGGTTCCACCTGCAGGAGATCCTTATCAATGGTATAATCTGGAACGCCTGATTCTAATTTAACGAACTCAAAGGTGTAATAAATGTAATGTAACTCACTTTTTTATGTGATTGACTGATATGCTTATTTAACTTTAAAAATGACTAAAAAATTTCTAGCTTATACTTTAGTGTATCAGCTTTGTCTGTGGATGCTGAACTGAATAGTGTGAATTTTTTTGCTTGTTCAACAATGTTGTAATAAACCAAATTGTTGGTTTATTCAGGAATTATTTGATTAACAAAATTATGAAATAAGTATCTGTTCACAGATCTGTCGAGTCAGCTTGATATATGGCACCGTACAGCACAAACACACACAATGAGAAAGTTAGTTCCTCATAACTTGCTTCAAATTCATCCAAGGCTTGGACACTTCTGTTCTTCCCACTTCTACACACTCCACCTGCAGTCACCATGTTGGTGTGTGAGGCCACTCACATGTATGTGTTTCCTGAAGAAAGTTGCAAACATTTGTAAATGGAATAAACATCTGGTTTCATTCACTGCCACTGTTTGACATTTCTAACTTGGCATGTTTATGTAAAACATTGCATTTTACATCTAAATTTACTCAGAACGATTTTTACATCTTAAATCTAGTGTATTTGTTTTCAATTGCACAAATATACTCAAATCAGAATACGGTGCCACAGAGTCCAAGGTTCAGTTGATATTATCCTGCATTGACTACTACCGTCCTGTTTGGGTAATTGTTTTTTAATCTTGGTGAATAGTCACCTAAACCAGTAAAAAAAATTAATACACTTTTACTTGATCTTGATGACATGAAGACGTAAAAGCCGCCATGTATGTCATGTATGAGTGAAAACGGAGCATTTTCTCCCACAGCGCCCCCTGCCGACTCCTCCGCGCACTCTCCGCCCGCCCTGGAAACTAGCGGTTGTCAACTTTGCTCCAGTTGATCACAATGGGTACGTTTACGTATTTTATTTTAGGTTTTGTATACACTCATGCGTTTAGTAATGTTTTGCAGAAAGTCGACGAAAACAGCAGCAACTTTAGTTTTTGTGATTTGGCAGTAGTGTTCGGAGGTCGGCGCAGACGAGCTGGTGTGTGTGTATCACAGCAACATCTGGAGACTGTGGAGAAAAACAGTTTGTAGCTGTAGTTCATGATCCACCCTATTGAATTCGCACCTAAAACTTGCACTTGGACTTGTGATTTAACCCAACCCGAACCGTTAATGAGCCTTTCTACCACATGTCCTGCACGGTTCCGCCCTACGGTCTAACTTTTCGAAGAATACGGTCAATAACGTGTTTAGACCTCGAGACTTCTGTCCTGTGGAACAGTAACCCACAGTGGCGTTGAACGTGAACTTTAACACACTGTCCAAACGAAACCGTGCTCATGAGATGATGGAAAGTTCTGCAAATGTAGATGGAGGCAGGAAAATGTCGCCCCAGGTCACAGTGTCGTTAAAAGAGCTTCTTCAGACGTTTAACCAATGTAGGATTTTATCAAATCTATCAGGTGTTGATTCAGGTGTGCTAGTGCTTCGTAGTGTGATGATTTCCCACACCCATATTCTTGACCTAATAGCACTGACATTACTAACTTTAACATTAATACCATGAACCCAGCCTGACAAAGCTCCATAACCTGCAATCTCCCCAAATCCTGGACTTCACAAACATTTGTTCTTCTTCAATGAGATGGAAACCTACCCACATCAGCAAGGCCAAGGGTTGCATTAACTGACATTTTTTCAGCTTCTTCAGCCTTTTAATTTCAATTCATATTCATTTGCATTTCAGTCACCTTAATACATTTCAAAGGGCTACAAACAAAATGGATGAAATGTAAATTATCTGCTACTTTGGGTTCCCATTTCACGCTGTTCACCAATGAGTTCAGCAAATGGAATGAGAAGAAAGCTGTTCCTTCCTCAAAACCCTGCCTACTGTGCCTAACTCCCACACTCCATTCGCTGGGATGGGGTGCATTGGCCTACTTTGTGCACTTTTGTCTCCACTATTGAATTTGCTGTGTACAGGCCCCTGTTTGCACCTCTCAGAATGAATAAATGGTCACAACCTTCTCATGTTGGTACAGTGTTTGAACCACGATTGACAATGTTTTAATAAGTAATTGATATTGCTTTCTGCTTGCTTTTATTAGTGATTCGTGATTTCCTGTCATTGTGAACACACCACTGCACACAGTGCACCACAATGAAGTTTGTCCTCTGCATTTAACCCTTCACACGTGGAGCAGCGGGCAGCTATCAACAGCGCCCAAGTTGTTGGTTCATTCAGGAATTATTTGATGAACAAAATTATGAAATAAGTATCTGTTCACAGATCTCTAGTGTCAGTTTGATCTATGGCACGGTACAGCAATGAGAAATCGCTTCATATTCATCCAAGGCTTGGACATTTCTGTTCTTCCCGCTTCTACACACTCCACCTGCAGTCACCATGTTGGTGTGTGAGGCCACTCACATGTATGTGTGTCCTGGAGAAAATGGCAAACATTTGTAAATGGAATAAACATCTGGTTCCATTCACTGCCACTGTTTGACATTTCTGACTTGGCAAGTTTATGTAAAACATTGCATTTTACATCTAAATCGACTCAGAACGATTTTTTACATCTTAAATATTGTGCATTTGTTTTCAATTGGTTGATTTCCCTGTTTAAAAAATTACTCAAATCCGCAACAGAGGACAGTGTGTGAACCACGGTTGACAGAATGTTTTAATAAGTAATTGATATCACTATGATTGTCTTCTGCTTGCATACATGAATGCAGGGGCCAAATACTACCAGCTATTACAGTTTCATGTGATATTTATACAGTACCTGGGACATGATGAGTTCTGTTTTGCAGCATGTTGGGCAGTGATGTAAACCAAAGCCTCTGGAAGATGCTTTTCCTACATCTAGGACTTTGATCTTCATGTTCTCATTTACAGTTTTCTAAAGATTGCCTGAATGAATGCTTTGTGAATAGATCAAACCAAAATAGATGTTTTGATCTTTCAATGAGAACTGCAATTGTGAGAGAAAGGATGCACTGCATTCTAGCCTAAGAGCATTAAGCCATTTGTGAAAAGTGATTATAATATCATGGATTAAGACGGTTTTGTTTTTATTCTGGGCCAAAACAGTCTGCGGTGATTGACGGAACAATAAAATCTAAAATATTCCAGTAACATTTTAAGAAAGATGTCAGAACATTTGTCCCTGAACTAAATCTCTAAAAAGTGGTATTTGTAGCAAAACAGCAGCGCTAAGAGCAAACCTTTCTTCCAAGAAATGGGTAAAGAATAATAGTTGTGTTTTAGAATGGAATTATCTGAATTAAGCATGTTAGATTTGTCCTGTGCAAATCCTCAGGTTCTTTTAGAGTAAAATGATGAGGCATGAAATGTCTTTAGAGATTTCATTATAAAAATATGAAAAATAAAAGAAAAGAATGAGAGGAAAGCCATCATTGCAAGTCAAGATGTTCTGTAAAAAAAAAAAAACTTTCTCCAAGCCAACATTTAGGATTGTTCATCAGTTACCAGAAACATTTACTTACTGCTAGAGGGGCCAGACTGAAAGAAAAGGTTCACACAATTTTGCCACTCAACTTATTGGATCATTTTCCTTATAAAATAAATCCCAATGTTTTGTCTTATTTCTTAAATTATGTTCTCTTTATCTACTTTTAGGATATCTGTGAAAATGCATCAGGTCAAATTTATGCAGAAATGTAAAATATTCTAAAGGCTTCACACAAACTTGCAATCACCAATGAAATGACACCAATTCAGTAATAAAATGCAGTGCAAACAGTGAGAGGTTTTGGTTACCCAAAGTGCTGTTATGCGTGGTCTATGGAAGACTGACCTGAGAATAACCCTTCAGAGTTGTTTATCATGGAAATGATGTTGCACAATCTGTGGCAAGACTTTCTGTCTTCCATGTTCTTGAAATTTAACATCTGTTTTCAGGGATACTTCTAGCTCACCATTTAATGTGTAAGATTAACTCTTAAGATTTGGAATGTTTCATATGTGAAGTTCTTGTAATATAAAATAGTATTTGGATATTGTATTAAAATACATTCATCAGAACAATGACTCATGGCCACAGGGTACAAAAAAAAAAACTTTGGTAATAATTCTGCTCCTCTTGCTCGGAGAAGAAGGGTTGTGCATTAGAAATCTTGCTTTTTACAGGATAAAAATGTAACTTGCTACTTGATCATTCTTGCCATGCAGTCTTTTTGCTCTTACAGCACACAGCCCCAATGCAGAAAAAAGAATGGATTCTAATTAAGCCTGTGTTGAAGAAGTATGGTAAATATGTATAGTATGCAGGTACATCTAAAAAAATAAATCATGAAAAAGTAATGTATTTCTTGATGTTCCTTTCAGAAAGTGAAATCCATATATTATATACATTCATTACACATAGAGTGAAATATGTCAAACATTTATTTCTTGGAATTTTGATGATGATGGCTCAATATAAAACCCAAAATTCACGGTCTCAGAAAATTTGAATATTGTGAAAGTTCAATCTTGGAAAGTCATGGTGTCACACCCTAATCAGCTAATTAACTCAAAACATCTGCCAAGTTTCCTGAGCCTTTAAATGATTTCTGTCTGGATCAGGAGGCTACACCCTCCACAAGGAGGGTAAGCCACAAAGGGTATTTGCTAAAGAAGCTGGTTGTCCCAGCAACAGGGACAGCTGCAGCCTTGAGAAGATTGCCAAGCAAAATCCATTCAAGAATTTGGGAGAGCTTCACAAGGAGTGGACTGAGGCTGGTGTCAGCGCATCACAAACCACTATACACAGAAAAATCCTAGACATGGGCTACAAATGTTGCTTTCCTAGTGTCAAACCACTCCTGAACCAGAGACAACATCAGAACCATCTTACCTGGGCTAAGGAGAAAAATCACTGGACTGTTGCTCAGTGGTTCATAGTTCTCTTTTTAGATTATTGTAAATGTTGCATATCATTTGGAAATAAAGGTCCCAGAGTCTGGAGCAGAAAATCCATGTTGCTTGAAGTCCAGTGTGAAGTTTCCACAGTCCGTGATGATTTGGGGCCATGCCATCTGCTGGTGTTGGTCCACTGTGATTTCTGAAGTCCACAGTCAATACAGCATCTACCAGGAAATCTTAGAGAACTTCATGCTTTCTGTCTTTCTGCTGACAAGCTTTATGTAGATGCTGATTTCATTTTCCAGCAGGACTTGGCACCTGCCCACACTGCTAAAGGTACCAAAAGCTGGATAAACGACCAGGGTGTTACTGTGCTTGATTGGCCAGCAAACTTGCCTGACCTGAAACCTATAGAGAATCTATGGAGTATTGTCAAGATGAGAGACACCAGGCCCAACAATGCAGACGACCTGAAGACTGCTATCAAAGCAACCTGGGCTTCCATTACACCTCAGCAGTGCCACATGCTGATCACCTCCATGCTACGCCACATTGATGCAGTAATTAATGCAAAAGGAGGTCAACCAAGTATTGAGTGCATAGGTCTGAACATACTTTTCAGACATTTTTGTTTAAAATATCCTTTTTTAATTAAACTGATCTTATGTGATATTCACATTTTCAGAATTTTGGGTTTTATTATCTGTAAGACATAATCATCGAAATTCCAAGAAATGAAGGCTTAATATACTCTCTACACTCTGTGTAATAAATGAATATAATATATGGATTTCACTTTCTGAAAGGAAGGTCGAGAAATACTTTTACATTATATTATTTTTAGATGTAACTGCATTTTTGGTAAATCAAACTCATACAAAGTGTTTTAGCTGCTTTACTGTCTGCAAAGTGGTTTATTGGCTTGTGACGACCATAGTGATTACATTTCTCAAAATGTTTTTGAGCATTCTCAAAGAAGAGCTAATTGTGCATGACATGACACCAGTTTTACTAGTACGGAAAAAAATATTTAGAGAGATATAAATGGCTAATTTTTGTAATTAGCATATTAGAATACAAAGTCAAGATGTTGAGTGTAAACTGAATTGGATATAATCAGAGAAAAGTACAATTAATGAAAGAGAAAAATAAAAGGTCAATAAAAGTGGAAAAAAACTGAAAACCATGAAACAGGCCCGAACTAGTAACATGGCTAAAAAACATGGCTAGGAAACACAAAAGGACATGGATAAAACCATGAACAGAAGTGGGAACCGAAACTAGAAGCCCCACACCTACCTGAGGCCATCCACTCAACTGCTGAACAACACACGGGATGGAGCTTGAGCACCAGAGTTCACATCTCTCCGGCTGACAAACTTTGTTTTCCTGAATATGTCGGGTGGCAGGGTGTAGGTAGAAAAATTATAAATGTATAAGATGCTTCTTTACTTCTTAAAATTTGTTCTATTGAATTTTTCTAATTGTGATTACTGTCACTGTTTACTGATTACTGTTTTTTACCATAGCATCTAAATGCTCAGGATGTGGACCAGGATACCAAAGTCCTCTTGATGCCATGAAGGGTGAGTGTTATACCGTGCTTAGTAATCGAATACAAATAACAAAGTTAAAAACAAGTTAAAAGCTGTTTGCCTGAACATTCCTCAAGGGCCCAGAGAGGAGATTGTTTACCTGCCCTGCATTTACCGGAATACCGGGATCCAAAAGCCTGACTACCTTGCAACAGTTGATGTTGATCCCAAGTCTCCCACTTATTGCAAGGTATCACGCTTTTAAGAGTTTTACATGTACATGGACATGGATCTGTCACATGCTGTAAATGTATTTGTGTGGTACTTAGTGTCTAAACCCTGCTTTTCCTACAGTTTCCTGTTAGCGTACAGAACTTTAATTCTCTGCATTCTCTGGATGTGCTCAGGTGATTCACAGGTTGCCTGTACCCAACATGAATGATGAGTTGCACCACTCTGGCTGGAATGCCTGTAGCAGCTGTTTTGGTGATGCCTCCAAAAAGCGTAACCGACTCATTTTACCTTCTCTCATGTCCTCCCGTGTCTACGTAATTGACGTGGACACAGACCCCCGTGCTCCGCGACTACTCAAGGTAAAGCTGAATTCAGTGACAATTAATACAAGATTACAACCCTGGATAAATGCAGTTTCATTCGCACTCAGTGTATGATGTTCCAGGAACATGTTAACTGGTTATGTGTTGGCAAGACCATAGATCTGAATAGAATGACCTTCTCCATTAACCTTTCTCTTCCTTCAGACTGTTGAACCTTTGGAGATGTTCTGGAAGTGTGGTCTGGCCAATCCTCACACATCACACTGCCTTGGCAGTGGGCAAATTATGATCAGTACACTTGGTGACCCCTCAGGAAATGGCAAAGGCAAGATACCATTCTCAAATCAGTGTCCTTCAATGTGGCTGTTTAAACGTTTAAACAGCCACAAAGCCAAATATGGCTCTCCTGTGGGTATTTTTTAATAGCCATAGTATCTAATCTTCAAAAATGGGTTAGGAACAGTGTTTAACAATATATATTTGCCTATAATGTCTGAACCACAGCTAGCTGTTTTTGTTTTGTTTTTTCTTATAGTGCAGCATGTAACAGTATTTATTTTCTCCTGTGTTGTTAGGTGGATTTGTGTTGTTGGCTGGTGAGACATTTGAAATTATTGGCAACTGGGAGTTACCTGGGGAGGCAGCACCCTTTGGTTATGACTTCTGGTACCAACCACGCCATAATGTCATGATAAGCACAGAGTGGGGAGCACCAAAAATACTTGCAAATGGCTTTGATCCTGCACATCTTAAAGCTGGTGTGTATACAGAGAAGTGTGTGTGTGTGTGTGTGTGTGTGTGTGTGTGTGTGTGTGTGTGTGTGTGTGTGTGTG
>JBBIGC010000007.1:21076883-21089996 GCA_037576955.1 Lepidarchus adonis | reverse complement strand
GTGTGTGTGTGTGTGTGTGTGTGTGTGTGTGTGTGTGTGTGTGTGTGTGTGTGTGTGTGTGTGTGTGTGTAAAAACTGTTAAATGTTTATATTGGCTTCATTTCCTTGCATTACCTAAGTTACATAAGTTCAGTGTCAACACTCAATCAGAATTCAGCACTCAATGTACGGTTCAGTTTTGGGGGGTTTTACATGCTGTTTGTGACATAACAAAGTTCTCGTGGAAACTAGTTGGCGAGCAGAGTGGATGAATACATTCTGCATTACACGTCTCAACATGAGGGAGACGCCATTGTGCCATTCGCTCTTTTTTGTTTGTGTTGCATGTTTGGAAACTTCCCAAGCATAAGACAGACTACAGTAAAGATCAGGAACTGTTTCACTTCATTACTGCTGTGTATGTGATCCATGTATTTATTTTATCTGCGCTCTCACTGCTAATCAACTACGATTCCCAGAAAGCAACTCTTTCCACCTCTTTTCTGCCCGTATTACTCACCTGTTGTCCTGCACCAAGCATTACATAGTCCATAATGCATTGCTTCCCATGAAACATACCACTTCCAACAACAAATGCCCATGAGAGAGACTCATGTTCACTATATGCTGCCGCTTGTTCATATTTAATAAATTTCCCATCATTAGATGCATGAGTTCCGAATTCGTCTTGTGTCGTGTTTGGAGGAACAGAACCCCAATGTAACTTGAGGACCCCCTGTACATGCCTGTGTGAATAGCCAAACTTAATGAAATTTTGTAGGCTTGTTTACAGGTATATAATTGCTATTTATTCTGCTTCATACTATTCATAAATAAAATATTGCCAGTGTCAGAACAAGTGCTCATAGAATACTTTTGATATTAACTTTGCAGTAAAAACAATTGATAAAACTGGCTGAGGATTCAACTGAATGGCAAGAGAAAAACAGAAAAATTTGATTGCTTTTGAGGAGGGTTACTTGAATTTTTACGTAAAATGTGTTTTTCACCTGTATGAGTGGTTCCAAAATACTTGTGTAAAGTTTTATCTTCTAAAGCCGTGCTTATTAGTAACTACCACATTACCCAAGTACAGTTATTCATGTTTTGTCCTCCCTAGCTCAGTGGTGAAAAGAAACGTGAAGAAGACTTTATTTCTGCAGGTCACTATGGGCAGTGCATTCATGTGTGGGACTGGACCACTCACAAGCACATGCAAACTCTGGATCTGGGAGAAGAGGGTGCCATTCCTCTAGAAATCCGCTTCCTACACGACCCTGCTGCCACTGAGGGCTATGTGGGCTGTGCGCTGCAGGGCGCTGTGTTCCGCTTCTACAAAACTCCGGCAAGACGTTTCTATAAGCAGCCAATCCGAAATGCAGATTGCTCCATTACGTACAATTCAGATAAATTGCTATTACGTTAAAAATGCTATTTGTGGTTCTCAGAAAGGTGACTGGGCTGCAGAAAGAGTCATCAAAGTTCCAAGTAAAAAAGTCGAGGGTTGGATCCTACCCCACATGCCAAGTGAGGCTTTTTGAGTGTAGAATGATGCATTTCTAGATGTTTATGCGAAAATGTTTATGCATTTTAATACACTTAATTCTGTTCTGCTTCAGGTCTTATTACTGACATTTTAATCTCATTGGACGATCGCTTCCTGTACTTTAGTAACTGGTTGCATGGTGACATTCGACAGTATGACATCACTGACAGGAGGACTCCGCGTTTGGTGGGCCAGGTGAGAGGCTAGATTTTTCTAGCCACTATTAAAGTAAAATTATTGCACAACTTTGTGAAGTTCTATAAAGATAACATTTCATTTCATTTGTCAGAACGGAACCTTTTAAAATTTTTACCCACTTGGAAATGTCATCTGTCCTTTGGATTTTACAGATTAATGGAAATAGTTCACATTTAAGAATAAAATCTTCTTCTTACATTTAAACCGCATCTATTAGCATTCATTAGCGTTCACTGAAGATGCAGAGCTTTACTGAGCGAGAGAGTGAAGGGGTCAGTCATAGCTTGTACATGGGCAGTGAATGACACTCCGTCAGTTGGTTGATTTGATTTGGTTGCAGTGGATTCTTTTAAAATGGCAGTCGGAGCACTAGGTGGAGCCAGAGGAGCATAACTTCATGGACTTCTGTTTGGCTATAGCAATAGTTTTTGAGAAATATGGCAGTTAAATGTGTACAGCTTACCTAATGCAGCTTTAACTTTGTTAAAAACCGTTCTCATTCAAAACTATACATTTACCATTTGGAAATGCAAGGTTTTGTTCTGACAATGACAATATGGTCTTGCTGCCAAACTGTCTATGATAAGGTTTTTCTTGGAGGCAGTATTCTAAATGATGGGCCTGTCAAAGTATTGGAGGATGAGGAACTGGACAGACAACCACCTCCAAGGATAGTGAAGGTACATTTCTTGTGGGTTTTCTTTAGTTTGGTTTTTTTTTTTTTTTTTTGCAGGTTTAGGCTACAGTGTTTGTTTTGAGGGACTTAAAGAATAGAAATATCCTTGTGTAATATGTTAATGTGTGTAAATTGTAAATTGATAACAGATAACGCTCTAATGGAAAAGTACAAATTGTCCTAAGGTTAAACAATCCTCAGTATTTGTTCATGCAAAAGTTGGACCCTTGAAGTTTAAGTTAACTGTGTGTTTGTCAGGGCAAACGGATTCCAGGGAGTCCTCAGATGCTGCAGCTAAGCTTGGATGGGAAAAGACTCTACGTCACCACTTCTTTATTCAGTGCATGGGACAAGCAGTTCTACCCGGAAATCATCAAGTGAGACACACATCTGTACTTTATTTTATTTACAATGATTTTAAGTTTCATTTTTTCTTTGTAAAAACATTTACAAATGTGTAATAAGTTGTAATAATGCTGGTTTCGTGTTTTAAATATAGGCATGGCTCAGTCATGATGCAGATTGATGTAGACACAGTGAATGGTGGCTTAAAGCTCAATGAGGATTTCTTGGTTGATTTTGGAAAGGAGCCTGAGGGTCCTGCACTTGCCCATGAGATCCGTTACCCAGGGGGTGATTGCACTTCTGACATATGGCTGTAAAGCAGCTGCTCACACTGTACAAGTTCACAAAGTTTCATGCAATATAATTTGTACTAATGCTTCTTAAATAGTATTTCACATCTGTGTTTTCTAACCCTGGTCATGGAAGACCCCTGGCCTGCACACCTTCAACCCAGGAGGGACTTGTAACTAGCAGATTAGTGTTGATAAGGCGTGGTGGGAGCAGGGAAAGTAAAATGTGCAGAGCAGATGGTCTCACATAACCAGGGTTAGAAATCGCTGCACTAGATTATGTCCAAATATTTGTAGACACCTTGTCCAGCAGTAAAAGGTACACCCCACCCACCCCACCCCCCAGGTACTGATGCTAGATGACGAATGATACTGCTTTGGATCATAAACACCTCTTTAATCTTACATTATTGACTCAATTACTTCAAGCATTGTATATTCTCAAATGTTTTCCAGTTATCAGTATGTGATAACTCATAAATTGCAGCACAGTTAACTGACATAATTGGTAGCACTTAGATATTTTTGTACTGATGTTTGTAAGAATGAATTCTCCTTATTGTAATCGCTCATTTTAAAATAAAAAGCCACAAAAGAGCATTATATCATTATTATTCCATTATGAATTACATAAAGAGAGATACATTTTTAAAAATTTGTTTTACTAATAAGTTGAATTTCAAGATTTGCAGTAATGGCCAATGGAGAAAACCAAACCACAGAACTGGTCATATTTTGTGCTGCAATAAATTATGAATTGATTTGAATTATGTCTGTTTCATCTGTGCCAGGAACCTGTTAGAAGTTCCCTAGGTAGTACAGCTCCCCTAGCTGGTGTATTAATTAAATCTTCAGTCTCTACCCTTGCAACTCTAAATTGTTGCTACTTTGCTTAAGTGCTACTGTTCAGTGGATGTTATCTTGGCTCAACACCACTTTAGCTGAAAGGCAGTGGTTTACACATGGGGCAAATTTTCAAGCAGCCTTTTAATTCACCACAATCACGCATGCACACGTGGAGCAGTGGGCAGCAACGAGAAGCACCCAGGGAGCAGTGGAGCATGACCACGTCTTTCTCAAGTGTACCTCAGTGGTGCCCAGGCCAGGGCTTGAACCCAAGACCTTCTGTTTGCAAGAGCAAGTAACCACTAGGCCACCACCACCCCAGTGTCTGCATTTTATCTGTCCAAGTTAGTAATCACATGCTCAGAGCAGTGGTCATGCCCGGGCTGGTTCTGGGAGTCCAACCTACCACCGTTCGGTCACTTTTTGCCAGTAGGCCACAGATGCAGATCTGGTTTTCTCCAGTCTGAAGAGCAGCATGTCACATTAAGTGACATTTTTCCAGATTAAAGACATTTGTAGGAGGTTTGGGATCTGATTCAAATCCGTTTTCTGAACTAGGATTTCTTTTTTTCTGTTATTTTTTATCATTCAGTCGATGCTGTACAAAGCTTTTAACAGAAACGTTGGTAACATTTTTGCTTGGAATACTATAGTTGCACTATAGGACAATTGTTCTGCTTGTTACAGTAGTCAAGGCATAAAACCTCTTAATATCCATAAGTTGTACCACCCCGTGTCTTTGCTATGGCAACGGCTTTGGCACTCCTACACTACTCATACTTCGACTTCAGTTTATTTTCTCTGCACTTATCTGTCCCTGAATGTGCCGTCTAATAAACTCCACAGTTACTCCCATGAGGACTGTGAATCTCTACCAAAAGAGCTTTAAACTTCCTTTGACTGTGATCACGTAATCAAGCCACAAATCATCCACAGTAGTGGGCCAATACTGGTGGATTGGTGTTGCAATGCAGCAACAGCCTGAAACCTGAGAATGGGTGTGTTCACACAGGCCTAGGGCTGCCCTGTTGATAAGGGAGACGTGCGTGTTTTTTGTCAGTCCCTTCTAAACAGCTAAAACTAGATGCATGTTATTAATGGTTGGTAAATTGTGTGTTGCCCTCGCAGACTGGGGATATCTAGTATGCCATGAGATAAATATGGTCAATAAGAATCACTAGACAGGACTGTTGACAGTACATTTGCTACATCTGTATCTTTAAAGCTGCGATGTGATCACAAATGCTAAGCAGAACAAGCAAGAATGGAAAACATCAGATGCAGCCTGTTGCTTCAGGTCATATTAAGCTAAGTAGTAGACAATATTAGCAAGCCCACCCTTGCTAAACCATTTGCATACGAATTGTGGAAATAGCCTCATAAGACTCCATGGTCTCCATAGGCTGGACTTTTAGTCTGACTCTAAAATCCAGGATTGGATATTACAAAGACTAATATAATATGCAAGCAGTGGCCCATATAAAGTTGATGCGTATGGTTATACCTTTAGTAGTGCTGTTATTGAACTCTGATATATTATTAGCCTTGCAATGATGATCTAGCAGTTACACAATATGAAATTTACATTATGAGTTTTCCTTCTCCATCAGAATTTTTAAATTACTATACAAAGACATTCATACTATGATAAAGTAGTCTTGTTGAACATAGTGAAGCTGTTTCTGTTTTCACTGTGTTTTTGTGTCTGGTCTTCTATGGTCTTTAGTTTATACTTTGACTTGCATTAAAAGTTAAGCATGTTCTTACGCGTTTTTATTTTGGAGATTTTGAGATTTTTTATGGACAGTGATGATATACTGCCAACAGTGTCACATGCCTTTCATGTCAGGATGATTTTAGCATGGCTAGCATCTCCAGTTGTCTCATTTTTACTGACAACTGATAAAATGGATGCAGTGCAAGATTGCCAAGTACCAAACATAGTCACATCATTACCACTGCAGCTCATGTCAGTCACTGGCACTGCGAGTGAGAAAAGGAAACATGGGAAGGTGTGATATTCTCTCACATTCTCACTTCATATCCAAGCTTTGACTGGTGTACTGCTGTGATGACTGGATTCAGTCATTCAAAACAGATGCAAATGTGGGATTAAAATAATGTGCTCTGATGTCACACAGGTAATATAAACCTGACGGAGACAAAACTGTGATACAACTATTGCTGCACAAACAAATAAACACTGTTTTACATGTACTTCCTTCTATTGTGGTCTTAACATCTGCAAAATCCCTGCACAGGGCCACGTTATCTTAAAGGGGTGGTCAACCCAAAAGTCTGTTTAAAATTTTTTTAGTACATCAGCCTGCAAAAGCAGCAAATCCAAACACACCGGCACATACATCAGCTTTAAGTTGATGTATTGGAAGTAGGAAAAATGGGCCTTACTGTGGTGGCTAGACGACAGAGTCAGGTCAGCAGGTCTTTTGGCGTGTTCAGTAGTTAGTGCCAAAAAAGATCTAAGAAAGGACAACAGGTTAATCAGTCATAGGCTCATGGGCACCCAAGGCTCATTTGTGCATGTGGGAAGTGAAGGCTAGCCCGCAAAAGTTGCTAGCCTGTTCCGATCCCAAACAAAGGAGCTTCTGTAGTACAAAATGTTAACGCTGGCACTGATAGAAAGGGGTCAAGAGTGCATGGGGGAGACCTACACTAAATTAAAAATATGATGTTAATGTAGATTGGTGTATATTGGGTGATTGTGTTGGGGGGAACGAGTTGTTTCTCTTCAACGATCAGCTTTTTTATACCTCTATTTACTATTATTCAGCCTGCTTTTCGTAAACTTTTTCACAAAAAGCGAGTCATACTGTTCACAGAGTACACCGTTTTTATGCTGCACATTTAAAATGCAGACGTTGCTAATAAAGGCGGGATTAGCATCGGAACCGTTTAACTGTTAGAAAATCTCAGAGAGCTCTTCAAGTCTGTTATAGCAAAGCACACAAATGTGACGAACACTACCGTCCTAATTCACGCTCAACACACTTCCTCTCTTCACTTTCACTTGGACAAGTCCACTCTGCAGGGGTACATAGTTAATCATTCAGAGCTATGTTTTATATATCTATATATATAATTTTCCTACAAGTGTACGCACACCTGATAAATCTACGCGAATTACACTTAAGCCCTTTCAGGGGCAATTTGGTATTTTAAAAACATTATTCTATAATAGACCTTACCAAGATGGAGTGAGTAGGGAAAGGGGTTGAACGTGAATTTGGGCGTTAGCAAATACGCAAGCCGGTTATTCGGCATCCGATGGGAGGACTAGTAGCTTCCTTCCAAATGGAGCTGTTACACCAGAGATAGACCTAATAAACTCCATCACCCAGTTTACTAAGGTAAGATGAATCTACTGGCATACCAACGTGTTACATTACCTGTGTTTTTACTACTTAAATAGTCCGAGATTGAACTCATTTCGTAGACGGCAGCTTTAGCTAGTTGCTAAGCAGCGGTGCTGTATGTGCTAGTGTAAGCTAGCGCTCACTGTTTAATCCTCTTGACCCAAAAACTGAACACTGCTAACGCTGTCAGATATCGTTTCAGCTAACCAAGAAACTCCTGGGCTCCAAAACAGCAGACCGATATAACGTTGTTGGTTGTTTTATATGACAGTCCAGTCGCTATGCTAAGTTAGCTATCGTAGCTTTAAATGTGCAGCTAGTGTGTGTGAGAGACGCGGCTACACTGGCGGCCTATGAGGACTTCAGCCAAACTCTCGTAGCTGCCAGGAAAACAGTGGACGCTTTAATCAAATTCTTTTGGTCCGTGCCGTTGTACTGAACCTGACTAACTCACCGGAACATGTGGGCGAGGTTTATATCAGCTAAACCTGTTTGGTGAACACCAAAGCTAGAAACATGAACGTAAGCGCGGCTCAACTTCCAGCAACATCAGCTGTGGGCTGTGAGCTAGCCGTTAGCTAAGGGTAGCATTGATGGCGTTTTGACCCCAACGTCCAGAATCCCACGCATTTTTAAAAAAGTTACTGTCTGCTTAGATTCATCTGATTGAAAGACATGATGGTTTGCTGTGCTGCCGTTTAAAGTGTAATCTGAGGCAAACTGCTGATCTGGGTTAGTGTGGTTGCCCATCAGCATCTGAAACTTTGGTTAGTCTCAGAAAGATAATACCACACAGTCTGTGCTCCGCCGGCTCAGTGTCTTGCAGGGCAGATGGAGATGGAGGTAACATCGACTGAGCTTTTTCCATTGCAACCGGAGATGCCAAGTCCAGTCACCATTGTCGCGAGGCTTTGGGTATCACAGCATGTTACTGATCTCCAGGTAGACGGGTAGTGTAGCCAAACCCACAGCCAAGTCAGAGTACTGTTACTGATGTAAAACTGCTGCCCCAAACCAGTTAGGAATAAGAGTCCCTGTAAAACCTTTGTGAAACTTCTCGTAGTACATCCAGCATGATGTCCAAGAGGTGTAACCCATCTTAATGCAGAACCGAATAAAAAGAATCGTACATACATGGGTATAGGTAAGTAAATGTTTCTCAAACCTAAGGTCACTTTACAGAGGCAACAGGTAGAACAACGGAGTAAACAGTAAAAGTGAAAAGGAGTTGCATTTGCAGTTAAATAATTTGGAACATTTTTATGTAATTAGTTACTACACATTTTCGTGTCATTGCCACATAGTTGAGTTTCTCCTTTCCACCGAGATATTTCAGCCCTGACTTCAACACAACGCTTTCAGTAGGTGTGGTTTCTCACAACTTTTATATTATGTTGATTCATTCGCCACAAAGTTGGTTAAAAACGCTGATATTTCAGTCTGCATCTAGTCTACTCACTTAAAGCAGTTTATGGCCTGATGGGCCTGAATGGAAGTTGACATTAGTGAGGCAATGGGGAAGTGTCTTCCTGTGTCACAGTAACAAACGTATGTATGGAAGTCAAAACCTGGTAGAACTTCCTCTTTGAGAATCTTACTGAGATTTTTTCCTGTTCAAAAGTTATTATATTATTATAACAAATGCTGTTACCTTGTATGTTCATGAAAATCTTTGAGTAACCTTTAACATAATAGTTTTTCCAGTGTTTTTGAAGTAATCCTCCAATCTGCTAAACAAAATATTGTCTAAACAGCAGCTGTTTAAGTCCTGTTGTAACCCCTCAGTGCGGCTTTGTGGCTCACCGTTAGCAGAAGCTTCTCTAGTCAAACTATTTGAGATGATACACTATCGGTTGTGCCCAAATGTCAAGGGTTTAGGTATTAGCAATCGTAACACTGCCTTTGTTTTTATACAGCGGCCTAAGGGAATCTGGCCATGGGTGACACGGAGCTGGAGCTTTCCTCTTCCCAGCTGGAGGAGCTGCAAAAGAGTCCATCAGCCTCCTCCACCTCCACTACCTCTTCTCTCTCCCTGCCCTCCTCCCCATCATCTGGTCCACGTCCATTCACCAGCTCCAGCCCTAGTGCCAGCGAAGGCCTGCCCACTTCTAGCCCTCCACTGGATGTTATATCTGAGGGTGTGGGTGAGCTGAGCTTGGTCATCGACACCGAGGTGGCACAGAAAGCCTGCCAGGAGGTTTTGCAAAAGGTCAAGCTCCTTAAAAGCGATGGAGAATCGAGTTCGGCTGCTGTTGAGCCCAGGCTGATGAACGGTACCGCGCACACTGATCCGTTGGAAGGAGATAACGGAGGATTAGGCAAACCCTCAAAGACTGTTGAGGAGGAGCCTCCCCCGGGCACAGTGAAAAGTGCCCGTCGGAGGCAGAAGAACAACTCCTCCAAGCAGTCGTGGCTTCTGCGGCTCTTTGAGTCTAAACTTTTTGATATCTCCATGGCTATTTCCTATCTGTATAACTCCAAGGAGCCAGGAGTGCAGGCCTACATCGGCAACCGACTTTTCAGTTTCCGCAATGAGGACGTCGATTTTTACTTGCCCCAGTTGCTTAATATGTACATCCACATGGACGAGGATGTAGGTGATGCCATCAAACCCTATGTTGTGCACCGCTGCCGTCAGAGCATTAATTTCTCTCTGCAGTGCGCCTGGCTGCTGGGGGCCTACTCCTCTGACATGCACATCTCTACGCAGCGTCACTCGCGTGGCACCAAGCTGCGTAAGCTTATCCTGTCAGATGAGCTCAAGCCTGCCAGTCAGCGCGTACGCAGGGAGGTCCTGCAGCCTCCACCGCCCTGCCCACCTCTCCTACACCACGGGCAGGGCCTGAGCGAGCATGGCCTCTCGCCTTCTAAACGCACTCACCAGCGATCCAAGTCTGATGCAACTGTCAGCATCAGCCTCAGCAGCAACCTGAAGAGGACAGCCAGCAACCCTAAAGTAGAAAGCAGTCAGGACGAGGTGAGCCCCATTAACACAGCCAGACATGTCCGACCTGCTGGTTATTGCAAAAGTGTGTTATTGTTCAAATGCTTTTCTCATTGCCTGTAATCTGTGCTCAGTAAGAAGTGAGTTCTGATGCTTTAGGAATCATTAGAGAGGAGACCATATGTGCTCGTAGTCTGCGTTCAAGCTGTAGATGTCTTATGATGTCTTTTATGGTGAATGTTTTCATGTGCATGGAACATACAGATCCTTATTAGCCTTGGGCCATTAATCGATAATATTGACCAGCATGATGATTTTAATACGATATTATGCAAATTCTTTTTTTTTCCCTAATTTATGGTATTTTGTATTACATCACATTTATTTAGTTATTACCTCAGTACACTCAGTCTAATCTCAGATTAGTTCAAAAATGCATATGATGGAAAGATTGCAGGTTTAAAAGTGCAGATCACCAAGAGAATATGTTTATTATTATTAAATGTGGGAGTGTAAGCTGCATGGTAAAACTCTGTGAGGCTTAAATATGGTGCTGAATTGAACTTGTAACATTGATCATTAGACATATAGTTACTGGTCATCATGTCGGAAAGTTGCTCTCTCTCTCTCTCTCTCTCTTTCTCTCATGTACACATGCTTGAAAGTTTGTGAACCTTTTCTATATTCATATGAGAATGTGAAAAAAATCATCTAGTGAAGTCATACAAGTAGATTTAAAAAAATCTAGTTAAGCAAATGACAAATTATTGTATTTGTGTGTGTGTGTGTATATATATATATATATATATATATATGTGTGTGTGTGTTAAGTATATATTGGAAAAAAGATCTAATATCTGCATGGCAATAGTAAGTGAACATGACCCTATATATTAGTTATCTTTTTTTTAAACTAGGATTTCTTTATCTTCTTTTATGACTTGTTTGAAAATCAGATGATGTTTAAGTCCACATTCATAATAGAAATATAGAAAAATGTAGGTTCACAAACTTTCAAGTGTGTGTATGTATGAGAGAGTGCATTATTGATTTAACATTGATGAGTCAAAAAGAGGAATGTGAATCTGAATATTGAGTGAATGTTTTCACTGCTGTGATTATTTTTTTTGTTTTGCTGTGTTTGCTTCTTTTTTATCTTGTTGGCAGCCATGTGGCTACAGGACTGAACTTTGATCCTGGTGAAAGAAGACATAAGCCAATTACAGACTAATAGGTCACTGTCCAGTACATTCTCATGCAATCTTCAGAACTGATAAACTGACCTGTGGTGTAATGTTGAGTAGAATGGTTCTGCATCTGGTGTGAAGATCAATAGCTGAGGTGACAACGTTGTAGGTTATTAACCTGTTAGTACACATTTGTGAATGGTTCCCAAGGCCAGCATGCCACCCACAAACCCTTCTCACATCCTTAATGACAATCCCTGTTGTTATTCCAATATTCCTGCAGAGTTAACGGTCATATTCCTCTTTTCTAAAATGTGAAACAGAACTGGCCTTTATTTATTTCTGGCTTTGCTCACATCAAAGACAAAATTCATGCAAAATTATTTGTGAGTCTATCTTGGCCACATTGTGTGACTGTATGTTCAGGCACCACCACATTACCTAGGCCACCTTTTTGAGTAGATCCATCCAAGTTAGAATCTTTGTTCACCTTCACTGCTGTAGTATTCACAGTCATGGTCCCTACAGTTTTCTGCTGAATGGACAGAGAAACTAGCTTCCTCCCATTTTGCATAATCTGTGCTTTCATTTTTTAGACCTCAGCATGTCCACCCCTCCTCCCCCAACAGATGAAAACGGAGCCATCGGAATCACTGGCCATGATCATTATCATTCCTTTTTTATCTCCGTTCAGGATGCTCTTCCTTCTTTCATTTGCCTGTTTTTGCTGCCATGGCAGCACAGACGTCATCGCTCACATGAAAGATTTGCTGTTGTGGCTAATTGGGCAAGGATTAGCAAAGTGTTTCGAAAGCTTTCAGTGTTCAACTCTGCCATACATCCCTGACAGTGAATCAGCTAGAAAACGAACCCCTTCAGACGGTTGACTAGCATTTAGGGGAATCCCCTTGACTAGCACTGGAAAGGCCTGTGTCTGTGATCTCTACCAGCAAGGGTTGGATATTTGTCTGCGTGAATATTATATACACACAATGTTAATAGGTTTTAGTTGCCTATTGTGTTGAGTAATGTGTTCATAAAAGCAGAGTTAGATGTAATGTATCAGTGTGTCTGAATAACACAATTCATTCATTTAGCCATTGTCCTATGTGGGTCAAAGGGTAATGCTTTACCTGACACACCCGCCGTAATTTAAGCTCACGTGTGATTTGTATTTGCTCCTCAGATGTCCCAGTGCCCTTGTCTAGGCCAAATTAACTTGTCATATCTCAGACTACTCTGGAGTCTGGGAATGAGGTTCCACTTCAGAGCAAATGGCTGTAGCATCTGGTTTGACCACCAGATCCATAAAAGTCCAGGGTGTTGGCGGCTCCCTGAACGCCAGTTTATCTAGAGGAGTTTGGACTTCTGCTTGTCTCTGATGAATCACAGTGGCTTTTACAAACAAGCTGAATGGAATGCTTGGCAAGAACCCTTTCTCTGTTTCTCTGTAGTGTTTTCATCCTTTGTTCTATCTTATGTGTTCGAGATGTCTGAGTCATGTGAGGGAGCGGAAGATCAAACGTAGCTCCTGGTAATGTGTGCTGAGGAGTATTGCACAAAGCAAGATTTTCCAGTAATCTGGATAACTCGTCAGCAAAAAGATTCTTCCATTGGCACTGTCTTTGAGCTTTGAAGCCCTTCTCATGGCTTCGTAGGCCAAGCAGCGGTGCAAAATCAAATGTTTGTTATAACTGGGGCTTCTTGGCATTTTGTCCCAAGCTGCTC
>JBBIGC010000007.1:21034460-21076783 GCA_037576955.1 Lepidarchus adonis | reverse complement strand
ATGTTGAAACACAATCACTTAAAACAGCAGTAATTATTACAAGGGCAAGTGAAATGAGAAGCAGTTGGCACACACAAACACAAATTAACGCTGGCTGAATTTACACTGGAATAGAAATGGTTTTAAAATTAGTATAAAGTTAACTAATTTAGAAATCATGGAAATAAGAGTATTAAAGAAAAAATGCAAATGACTGCAGGCACTTCTGCCTGTTGAAAGGCAGAGAGTAATTTGTGTATATATATATATATATAAAAAAAAAAAAAGATTCTTCCAGTAGGAACATTCCTGATGATTTCTTGGCTTAAGTAATCTGGCGAACTGAGAAATGTTAATTTATGAAATAATCCACTGTTCTTTGTATTTTCCCCACACACAACCAGTGAATACTCAGTTTTGAGGAAGATAAATCAGTTGCATCAGACTACAAGTCCGACCAGGCCCACACTCATTGACCATTGTGATTGGAAATATAAATTGTCCTACGTCGCAGAATTTGAATTACCCTGTGGTTGCGGAAATCGTCAAGGACAAATATGGGTCTGAATGTTGCCTGCGTTTTTGTGAGCTTTAACTGCCAAGGGTGATGAAGGTTAGGATTGCTGATTCTGCACTTGTGCCAAAATGGCAGACATGACATTTTGAAGTGAAGTGTTTGTCATTGTGAACACACCATCACACAACAAAATGTGACCAATGCATTTAACCCATCACACGTGGAGCAGTGAAGTGGGAACGGTACCTTGCCCAAGGGTTCCTCAGTGGTGCCTGGGTTGGGACTTGAACTTGCAACCTTCTGATCTCAGGGGCAAAGTCCAAACCACATCCAAAGAGAGTCAAATCGGTTTTCAGAAGAAACTAAATGTAGTGTTAGGAGTCTTGCCAAAGCAGCCTTCACTGTTGACATTTTTTACAAAAACACAGAATTAACCCCTTAGTCTCCAGCACAGTGTCACCCACTTACTACTAGATAAATGTGCTTTAAAATGGACTTTTAGACATGTTTTACTAGCCCCTTTCACTGCTTAAGCTGTAGCCATGATATAGGTCATATTACTTTCTTAAAGACATTATCAAGCCTTCATCTACAGGACTTCCAGAGTTATGGTGTTGTATTATTGAGGTATAATTTATGGGGATACAAGAATGATGAGACTCATGGGATCCAAACTGACCCAATTGTTTCCCTGTATTTTTCTTCTTTTTGTCTTCAATATTATTAATCTCGTTTATTATTATTTATTTATTAATTAAAAATTATTACTTTTTAAAAATAAAATGTACATTCTTAAATGGGCAATTTTATGGTGGTAATACATAATTTCCTACTACTTTCTTTAATGAAAAAACAATTTATATGCACTTTTCATAAAAAAAATTAATACAGCATTCTGCACCAACTATTTAAAGGTTCTACCTGGTTTATTATTGTTCAGTTAACTTCATTTTTATGCACTTCTTTATGATCTTTTTGTTAAAATTCTTACTCCGTTATTACTGCAGCCAAACTGGCCCTTTCCCTTAGACACTCCTACTGTAAAGGTACATCTGCTGTGAGTGAGAGCGATAGAGATTGAGAGATCAATGCTAATCCTTGACCCTGTCCACTGCTGGTCATGGTGCAGTGCAGCGGTCAGATCAGTGTTGGCCTGTCACCTCTCTGGGGATTAAGCACTGGCTGCAGCCAGAGATAAACATGACTGAGGAATTTCAAGGCCTCCTGAGTCATGGACAGTTCCATGGAGTTATAAATCATTTTACAACATAACTGTGAGCACTGTGTTTTTTTTTGTTTGTTTTTTTTGTTTTGCCCCCCACCACTCCCCTGCTCTTGTACTTTAACCCGTCCCCCCTTTTCCCAGGACATGAGCTCCAGCTCCGACAGTCTCGAGTTAGAGGCTGGTACCGTAAGTCAACCCCTGTCTCATATCATCCTTATCTGTGCATTGTGGGATGATGGCTGTTTCTGTTCGCAGCTGGGGCTGGACTCCCAGATTCCTTCAGATGTGTTCCTTTTAAGATTTGCAAGCATGTCATCTCAAGTAACCCATTAAAGTTCTTACTTGTTTCCTTAGTACAGTTCTGTTGATTTAATTCGTCAGCCTACCTTTTTAGAAAAACAGATTGACATGCTTGGAAACAAACATTCTTTGGCTCTTTTCCCCTCTGATGTTACTCATAAATTATTACTGCAGTTAAAGAAGGGTTTCTTATTTCTGGTGAATGTTGTCGTCTAGTGCAAAAGCCCAAATTTAATGTCTGCCAAACACACCTCTTTTAAAGAGCATTATGCTACACAACAGATCGTAATTAAATGTTTGCTTCCTAACGTTGAGGTGAGTTTGGAATCTTCAGGACAATGGTGTATTAAGTCCTCATGTAACTTGATGACAATTCTATAAAAAATTAATACCTCCATTAGTAGAAGAAGGAAGCATTATGAGGAAGTCATATCCCTGTAAAACCTCATCAGAGTTGTGGTAATGCAGTAATTAAAACCCAAGGAACTGAGCACTGTACTTTCTGAGTGCTGTCTTCAAATTCTTTTAGTGTAACGAGTATAGTATTTGAAGTTGCCATTCCTTTTCTAATTCCAAAATTTTAGTCCATCTTCAGAGCACCGGACTGACCCTACAGTTAGTGATTTGAATATTAAATTGTGGTTTTTGCGTAAATGTTTCTATGAGGAGCTTGGGCTGTGTTTTTTGAATCAGTTCTTTGTGGGGTTCTCTTACTAAACGAACTCGCTTCCCGTGTAAGCTGTGTTCAATCGTCTCATTACTTCTGTGTACACACTGCTTTGAGGTTTAATTTTTGTTTGGCCTTGAAGTTTTATCTTCAATCATGGTAAATAAATCACAACCATTGATTTTTTAAAATTTGTTAATTGGATCAGAGGGGATTCTCTATAGACATGTTCTACATAGAGGCGTTTAAGCCCAATAAGTTGGATATGAGTGTTCAGTTTACTACATAAGCTGTTCTATCATATTATCCTAAATGTAAATTACCATACACTGCACATGTGGAAAACACAGATGGAGGAGTTTGATGAGTCTTACTCCATATTTGCCATTGTGGAATGAGCTCATTTATTTGTTTAAAACTCATTTCAGATGATGTTCTTCATTCATGCCTCACTTCTGCCACCTTATGGTCAGCTGATGCTAGAGAGCACTTATCATTTAAACCCTCATGCTTCGCTTTGATTTCAGAATGATTTTGCCATGCATGTAGATTTCTGTTCGGCCTAGTAATTTTTATATAGTAGTAGCTGTCTAAATGACGTCACCAGCATTAATTACTGTGATTACATATAGGAATTCATGTATAATGTTTATTGTAGTACATTGTAGTACATTGCTGTGAAATATGTATAATAAACAACTTCTTTCCTTCTCTCTCCTCCCATGTCTGTGGTTTTCCTCTGTCTCCCCTTTTTACTTTCTTTTAGCCTGTGCGCCTGACTCCGCAGCGGGAGTTCATCAAGTCTTTGATGGGGATTGGAAAGAGATTGGCAACTCTGCCCACCAAAGAGCAGAAGACACAAAGACTTATCTCTGAGCTGTCGCTGCTCAATCACAAGCTGCCTGCCCGTGTCTGGCTGCCCACAGCAGCCTTTGACCACCATGTGGTACGGGTACCACACACACAGGCTGTTGTGTTAAACTCAAAAGACAAGGTAAACTTTTCTAGGGCCCATATTGTGGAAAACTCCATGTTTCTCACATGTGACATGTAAACACACAATGTACCAATCACTCCTCAGTCCATTTGTTCCAACGCTGCAAAAACAGCCCATTTTGAACGGGCTTCCATATATTCATCTATTCAACCTTCAGCAGTTTGGCCCATTTCATTCACACTGAAGCTATGAGTAGTTTTTAAATGAAGCACAATCACAATACAAAAGAGAACAAAGCTTGTTTTCATAGTAATCTTAAAGGCGCAATAGCAAGGATAAGAAAGAGTTTGTGTTGGAATTATGGATGTGGTACATAAACCAGTACAAACGTCATAAGCAGAACTCCTGCCCAACTTGTCTTTGAATAGTTGTGTGTGCTAGCCTACTGTTGCTAGCAATATGTTAGTACTAAGTGTTTGAGGTACCGGTACACCGCTCACTAGAGCTGTGCGATATGGAAAATACAGAGTTTTTGGCAGCCACTGATTCTGCAAGTTGTCCCACTTAAACATGAGGGAGTCTGTAATGTTCATCATAGGTACACTTCAGCTGTGAGCGAAGAGAATGCAAAAAACAAATCCAGGAAATCACACTGTATGATTTTTAAAGAATGTATTAGTATAATGGTGCAGAAAATAAGTATTTGGTCAATAACAAAAGTTCACCTCAATACTTTGTAATGTTACCTTGTTTGGCAATGACGGAGGTCACCGGGTTTGCACACGCTGTAGTTGGTATTTTGGCCCATTCTTCCATGCAGATCTTCTCAGGAGCTGTGATGTTTTGGGGCTGTTGTTCGGCAACATGAACTTTCAACTCCCTCCACAGATTCTCTATTTGGATTGAGGTTCAGAGACTGACTAGATCACTGACTGACAGGAATCTTGAAATGCTTTTTATGTAGCCATTCCTTCATTGCCCGGATGGTGTGTTTGGGATCATTGTCATGCTGGAAGATCCAGCCACGTTTCATCTTCAGTGCTCTCACAGATGGAAGGAGGTTTTTGCCCAAAATCTCATGATACATGGCCCTATTCATCCTTTCATTAATACAGATCAGTCGTCCTGTCCCCTTTGCAGAAAAGCAGCCCCAAAGCATAATGTTTCCCCCCCCATGCTTCATAGTGGTGTTCTTGGGATGCAACTCAGCAGGAGTTTATACCAAAGAGTTTCATCTAGATGTGAAAGTGACTTTCTGTCATTGTGAACACCAACAACGAAATTTGTGCTCTGCATTTAACCCATCACACGTGCGCACGTGGAGCAGCGGGCAGCTATCAACAGCACCCGGGGAGCAGTGAAGTGGGGACGGTACCTTGCTCAAGGGTTCCTCAGTGGTGCCCAGGCTGGGACTTGAACCTGCGACTTTCTGGTCCCAGGGGCAATGTCCTAACCACTAGGCACCACTGCCCCAGATGGTCTGTTATTATATCTATCAATTTCTATAATGATATGAATCAAATAACTAATTTTGTTAGGTTTAAAGGTTAAAAAAGGATTTTTACTCACAAGTGAGATGTGAACGTATCATAAGGTTCATTCTGGTTTAAATTAGTTATTTTCTGTCAAAAGATACAGTAGAACATGAGTAGATAAAATAGATGTAAATATAACAAACCAATATCTTAATTCTAACCAGTCCAAACGGGTTACAGGAGAACCCCAACAGAATGGAGAATTTAATTCTTTGGTCAGTTCCAAGTAAAACAGGTAATACAAAATAAACTATTAAAGTCTCGATTCTGATCAGCCAAAAGCTTTCAGGTTCTATAAGGAACACACTACATTTGTTTTTTCAGATTTCAGTCTTGTTCAGTGAAGTGGACAGTGAGGCTCATCTACAGTGAGGAGCATAAGTATTTGAACACCCTGCGATTTTGCAAGTTCTCCCACTTAGAAATCATGGTGGGGTCTAAAATTCGCATTCCCACTGTGAGAGACAGTATTTAAAAAATCAGGAAATCACATTGTGTGATTTTTAAATAATTTATTTTTATTTCACTGCTGCACATAAGTAATTGAACACCAGACAATCAGCAAGAATTCTGGAAGTCCAACCCTACTCCACTCATTAATCTAATTTAGTAGCACATGTCTGAGCTCTTTAAAGACACCTGTCCACCCCACAGTCAGACTCCAACTTCTACCACGGGCAAGACCAAAGAGCTGTCAAAAGACACCAGAGACAAAATTGTGTACCTCCACAAGGCTGGAAAGAAGAAGCATGCTGGCTGGATTGGACTTAGAAGCTGAAACTGTGTTGCTCAGATCTAGAGGAGATCTGTGTGGAGGAGTGGAGCCAAAATCCCTGTTGCCTTGTGTGCAAACATCATCAAGAACTACAGGAAATGTTTGACCTCTAATTGCAAACAAAGGCTTCTGTACCAAATATTAACACTGATTTTCTCAGGTGTTCAAATACTTATGTGCAGCAGTGCAATACAAATAAATTCTTTAAAAATCACACAATTTGATTTCCTGATTTTTTTTAATGCTGTCTCATAGTGGGAATGAACCTACAATGTGAATTTCAGATCCTCCATGATTTCTAAGTGGGAGAACTTGCAAAATCACAGGGTGTTCAAATACTTATGTTCCTCACTGTATGACACACTGTGAAGTGTCTTCTGAGAGAAATGTTTACTGTCTGGGAACATTTTACATTTCTAAAGGATGACACTGCTTCAGATGGTAAAGAGATTAGTTGTATTACCTGTCTCTTTTTGGGAACAATGTTTTAGACACGGTGTGCACTGCTCTGCTTCTGACTGTAAACAGTCTATAAATATCTCTACACAATGTCCATGGTTTTTGAGCTTTGGTCTGTGTCGTCAACAATTTTTCTTTTCTTATTTCTGCTTCTGATGAACTAGTGTGACACATTTTGTGACATTTTGTGTTTTTAGTCCTTTATTTCCCAATATAGGGAAACTGATGCTATTATTGCAATATTAGTATACTAATATACTAATCACATAACTATGCCCACACCTAATAAATATATAGTAGTATAGTTAAAGACTTCTATAATATATATTTTGAAACTGATATATTGATGTACTTGAATGTTTTCAGGCACCCTATTTAATCTACGTTGAAGTTTTGGAGTGTGAGAACTTTGAGACATCGAGTGTACCAGTAAGGATCCCAGAGACGCGAATCCGCAGCACACGCTCTGTAGAGAATCTTCCAGACTGTGGCATCACACCTGACCAACGTGCTAGCAGCTTCTCCACCGTACCCAACTATGACAATGATGATGAAGCTTGGTCTGTAGATGACATTGGAGAGCTACAGGTCGAGGTACTGTACCACTGCTGCTTGACATTTTTTATTAGCATGTTGAATCCACATGTAATTACATCCATTATTTGTTTCCTCCTTTAGCTTCCAGAAATCCACACTAACAGCTGCGACAACATCTCCCAGTTCTCAGTGGATAGCATCACCAGTCAGGAAAGCAAAGAGCCCATTTTTATTGCTGCTGGAGATATCAGGTTCACTTTTATTTACTTTATCATTACATAAGTTTCTTTAAACCCAAAATCCAGAAGAGTAGATATTTTTATAATATAAAAAACACAAATGTGTCATTTGTTAAGCCTCTTGAACTATTAATTAACCAATACAATTTTAAAGAAGATATTTCCATTATGATTTCCATGTCTATGAATCCATGTTGTTGTAGCACATACAGAATGAGGCCTGGAATTGTCTTGCTAAAATACCCTTGGACTTCCCAGGAAAAAATGCCACCTTGATGGCAGAATATGTCGCAGTAAAATCCAAGAACATATCAAGACCTTCACACTCATGTTGTAGGCACTTAGGCCCACCCATACCATTTTGGATTTTGACTTTTGTTCCTGTGGCATCATAGTTGACTGATGTTTTTTCATGCAAGGCCTTCTGAGGGCTCAAAGGTTTCTGACCTAGTCCAACAAAGACAGATTTATCTGGATTCCCTGAAATGTTTCACATTATGGATGATGATTATGAACTATCGATGATAAAAAAGACCCCTATGCTTCGCAATCTTGTATTAAGAAATGTTATTTTTCACTTGCTGAAAATACTAATCAGGAAGTCAATGACATTTTTGCTCAGGAAAGGGGCCTTCCTCTTGTATATTTTTGCCATAAGTAGTCTGGCCTTTTTCAGGCTATTGGCTCTTTTCAACACCCCTTCAAACCTGTGTTTATGTTTATTTACATTTATTCAGACGGCGTCTCTCAGAGCAGCTTGCACACACCCCAACCACATTTAAGAAGGATCCAGAGGATCCATCAGCAGTAGCCTTAAAAGAACCTTGGCAGGAGAAGGTTAGGTAAGTAGAGAGAGAACTTCTAAAAGTGTGGCGTCTGACTGTATTCAACAAAGTCTGTGTTAATTCTTCCATTCTTTTCTAATAAACAGACGAATCCGAGAGGCTTCTCCCTATGGGCATCTGCCTAACTGGCGGCTTCTCTCAGTGATAGTGAAATGTGGTGATGATCTAAGACAGGAGCTCCTTGCGTTCCAAGTCCTAAAACAACTGCAGGTAGAGTTCCTGCTGTTATTGGTTCAATTTCAAGCACGTATGTTACTTGGTTTTTGTTTATTTGTTTGTCAAAGCATGCATTTAACAATGTCACTTTTATATAATGTTTTTATCACTTCATTTATTTAAAATGTAATGACTTAAGGACTTGTACAGTCAAACACCGTTAGCTACCAGGACGTGGATTTACCCTCGTTACGATAGTTTACCAACCCGCTTCTCTGCATATTTAGAACCCGGAGCGAGTTAGCGAGCTAACAAGGTTTGACTGTAATTATATATTTATTGGTGAACAGCTAAAATTGCATTTTGTACTGAATCCAAGCTCCATTCATAAGGTGAATTTTTTTCTGAAATCTACACCTCATGGCTGCCTTGTCCTTGTGACACTTTCTCCCTGTTTGCAGTCAATCTGGGAGCAGGAGCGAGTCCCCCTGTGGATTAAGCCATATAAGATTCTAGTCATCTCATCTGACAGTGGCATGATTGAGCCAGTGGTCAATGCTGTATCTATTCACCAAGTGAAGAAGCAGAGCCAGCTCTCGCTGCTTGACTACTTTCTTCAGGAACATGGAAACTACACTACAGAGGCCTTCCTCACTGCTCAGCGCAACTTTGTGCAAAGTTGTGCAGGTTACTGTCTCATCTGCTATCTGTTGCAGGTTAAGGACAGGTAATATTGTCAGCTTTTCTTGATCATTCAACAATTTCTAAAACTTTTTACACTTTAAATACTTTATTCCCTAGACCAGTACTCAACAACCAAATGGGTATCTACATACTTTGGGAAAACAGCGTGGCTCTAAAAGTTTAGAGCAGTGATTTTAGTTTCTTTTAGGTTCATTTATTGCTGACACGTGTTTACTTGAGCACACACAACTTGTTTCATCTTTACAGAAAAACTGCCAACTTAAGGGGTCACTCAAGAACGAATCATCCAAAATCAGTGATGACCTCCCAAGTATTTTTGAATGCAGTGAAATCTTCACAGCAGTTAGCTTTACAAGCAAACAGGATATCTAACTTGGCATGAATACCTCTGATTTCAGATTGCATTTCCACAACCCTTGCTACACATGGTGTACTCTAAGAGGTCATCTCAGATACTGAGATACCTACTGTATTAAAATATCTGAGCTTATAAATTGGTATGGAACCATTCAAATTGTAGTTGAAGGACAGTGTCAAAGGATTTTTGGCTATTGTTAATTCTGATTGCACCATTTAAAATATATGTTTGTGTATACATTATTAATTACATGTTCTAATTTGTCTATATTTTCTATAAAACTATATTTTCTTATTCTAATTTACAGTTAGTAGTTCAATATCTTGTGCTTAGTTATTGTGCTTTGGAGTGTTTAGCACTTATGTGTTTTATGCTCTGTTTTGCTGTTTAGGCACAATGGGAACATATTGCTTGACTCTGAGGGCCACATCATTCACATTGATTTTGGCTTCATTTTGTCAAGCTCTCCCAGAAACTTGGGATTCGAGACATCTGCCTTTAAGCTGACCAATGAATTTGTAGACGTAAGGAGACTTATTTACGTACGGACAGAAAACAATTGTCACTCATAAGTTTTTTGTGGATTTCAAGCCTGTCCTCTTTTTTTAGGTTATGGGAGGTCAAGATGGAGACATGTTCAACTATTACAAGATGCTTATGCTCCAGGGCCTCATTGCTGCACGCAAACACATGGAGAAAGTAATCCAGATAGTGGAGATCATGCAACAAGGTACTGTATCCACACAGTTACCTTCTTAAACCTCAGCTTGAAGGTAAAACATTTAATATATACATTCGTGGCAAAAAGTTGAATGGCACAAATACTGGTCTTCACAGAGTGTTTTTAGATCTTTATATCTGTTGTTACTGTGGTGTATTGAAGTACAAGTACAAGCATTTTATAAGTGTCAAAGGCTTTTTTTGACAATTACATCAAGTGTATGCAAATATCAATATTTGCAGTGTTGACCCTTCTCTTTCAAGACCTATGCAATTTGTCCTGGCATTCTGTCAATCAATTTCTAATTGCAACTGATGGCAACCCATTCTTTCAAAATCAATGCTTGGAGTCAGAATTTGTGGGTTTTTGTTTGTCCATCTGCTTCTTGAGAATTGATCACACATTTTTAATTGGATTACGGTCTGGAGAGTTTCCTGTTCATGGATCCAAAATTTTAATGTTTTGTTCCCAGATCTACTGTTATCACTTTGACCTTATGGCACAGTGCTCCATCATGCTGGACAAGGTATTGTTTTTTACCAAACTGTTCTTGGAAGCTTCCTTTATTCATGGCTGTGCAAAACTGTGAGTGAGCCCACTCCCTTGGATGAGAAGCAACCCCACACATGAATGGTCTCAGGACTCTTTACTGTTGGCATGAGACAGGACTGATGGTACGATCACCTTTTCTTCTCTGGACAATCATTCTTCCAGATGCCCCAAACAATCAGAAAAAACTTTACCCCAGTCAGCAGCAGTCCAGTCCCTGTACTTTTTGCAGAATATCAGTCCCGGATGTATTTCTTGGAGAGAAGTGGCTTCTGTGCTGCCATGCCAGGCCATCCAACAAAAGTCTTTGCTTCACTGTGTGTGCAGATGCACTCGCCCCTGCCTGCTGCCATTCCTGAACAAGCTCTGCACTGGTGGCACCCTGATCACACACCTGAATCATTTTTAGATGGTGGTCCTGGCAATTGCTGGACTTTCTTGGGAGCCCTGAAGCCTATTTCAGAAAATTGAACCTCATTTCTTAAAGTTCTTGAGGGTCTGATAAATGGTTGATTTCGGTGGAATCTAAGTAGCAGCAATATCCTTGCCTGTGAATCCATTTTTATGCAATGCGATGATGTCTGCACATGTTTACTTTCAGGTAACAATGGTTAACAGAGGAAAAACAATGATTTCAAGCAACAACCTATTTTCAAAGTATCCAGTCTGCAATTCTAACTCGATCAGCAGAATCAACATATCCAGCCTTGTACTCGTAAACACTCTCACTTGTGTTAATGAGAAGATTACTGAAATGATCTCAGCTGGTCCTTTGGTGGCAGGAGTTAATTTTTATGGCAAAGAAGGACTTTGTAATTCATCTGATCACTCTTCATAACATTCTGGAGTACATGCAGATTGCCATCATAAAAACTGAAGCAAAACCAATATTTGTGTCATTCTCAAAACATTTGGCCACAACTGTAAAAAGAGAAAAAAAATCATTTTAAATGTATATATATTGGTCTTAATTAGCTTGTCAGCTTGTATGATGATCTTGCATATTTTACGACATTCTGCCTTTTCTACAATAAAAAAACAGACCTGTAGCACTTTCTAACATTTTATTTTAGTGTGTTTGAAAAACGAGACATGATCTGTTCTTATTCAGTTAGGCACATTTTGTTGTAGGGGCTTTAAGAAAAAATGCATCTCCTGATGGTGGGAAATTTGTTGTTGCTCCCCAGGCTCTCAGCTGCCCTGCTTCCACGGTTCCAGCACCATCCGTAACCTGAAAGAGCGTTTCCACATGAGCCTTACAGAGGAGCAACTGCAGGTGCTAGTGGAGCAGATGGTGGATGGATCCATGCGCTCCATCACCACTAAGCTGTATGATGGCTTCCAGTATCTCACCAATGGCATCATGTGACCGGGTATGGGAGTGCTGGAACACATGCCATCATCGGACTAGAATGTTTGAAACTGGAAAAGGCTGCACCACTTTGAGAAGCCACTCCCAAAACCTTTCTCAACTTTTCCTAATCCTCCATCCCAACGTGTTTGTACAGCCAGAATGAGTTTTGATCATGGATTTTATACCTTGACTGAAGAACTCTCCAGCTGTGAAGTTTTGCTTTGTCTACACCTCTGCCTCACCCCAAATAGCCTTCCCACAATCCTCTTCCTTTTTTTGTTATGATGTATTGCATTTATCTGGATATCCTTTTGCAATCTTCTTCTATCTGGTTTCTTAGTGCCTCGTTCAAAACGTTAGGCTGAGGCTTAGCTCTTCTTTGACTCGCTGCTTTTGTACTCCTCCGTGTGCTGTGTACTTACTGTCTTAAATTCCTGTATGTTCCTGAGCTGTTTTGTGTCTGTATCACTAACGAGTGAACTACCTACACTGTTCACATCTACATATAATGCAGCCAGTGTGGCAACAGCTGTGAAGCGGATGAACGGAGTGAGCAATGCATTGAGGAATGTACGCTTTATGAGGAAAATGGAGGGTAAACTGCAGCTTTCTCCTGTTTTGTCAGTGTTATTTTACCTAGAGAACCACACTCTTGTCACAAACTGTAACTATTATATCTGGGCTAAAAATTAAACTCTCAGAACATGCTCTAATTGGCTTAATAAAGGTGTTTTAATGGCTTTATTACACCCCCTATACACCTCTAACCCCCTTTGCCAGTTGTAAGATTGCCACTTAACTTCCAACCTCATTACATGCAAACTTGCAGAGGCACTAAAGCATGTGTGTGATTATAGACACAACTATGCCTAGTGTCATTTGTTTTGATTTGGTTCAGAGAGTGTAAAGTACATAGATTTACTACTAAGTCCAGTTCTAACCTTTTTAAGTATTAAAGTGTGAAATGGAAGAGCGTGAGGCAAAAACACTATTTATTGCCAATTTACATCTACTTGCATACTTACATGACAAGCCAGAATTGCTTTCCTTTGTGTTTGTTGATTCTACATTTTTTGGACAGAAAAATTATTTCATAATTTAAACTTTTCCAAATGTGCATAAACTCTTCTTCGGTCAGATTTTAAATATGTACCTTGCCACTGAACATCTGTATTATTCTAACTAGAATGAACTTCAGTTTGGGATAAAACTAACCATTGTGTGAATGAGCAGATCAGAAAAGAGGGTAAGAAAAAAAAATGGAAGGGCTATTAAAAAAAAATGGACTAAATAAATGTATTGTTAATCTTTTAGTTTAAAATTTTAAATGCCAGTAAATGCACAGGTTTGGAACTGGTATATGAGATATTTTTTATGAAATGTAATAAGGTGTGGCCCATGAGCCTCCTTAACAGGACTTGTTTTCCTTTTATCTGTAAGCTAACCATTTTAACTCTTATTTTTAGTAGAAGCCAAGTTCTTGCACATTATTCGGTCTTGTGTGAGTCAGGCATTTAGGAGGAAGTCATTCTCGTTACCATTTTATACTACTCTTTTGTTTGTGTCAGACCTTTTCCTTTGTAACTTTGTCAGACGGACCAGCTCTTACGATCACGTGAATGACCTCCCTTAACTTGTGAATGTTCCTTTGTATAATAAATTAAATATCTGTTTCTTGGCATGCGTGTTCATGTTGCCCAGTGTTACAATGGCTGAATCTCTGGTGTCTCTCTTTGATATCTAAAGTCAAAGCCATATGGAATTTCACTATTCAGTGTCACTTCTGACCACAACGGCCTGTGAATTACAAAATGTTTATATTAATTATTTTGTATATCTTTGTTATATTGATATTTTTATGTTACAATTATAAATAATTGCAATTCATAACTTTTTTGGTCATTGTGTGCAGCTTTTAAAGTACAAAACTGCCATCAGGAGTTTAACTATCTCCTGGTTATTTGTGCACACAAACTACAGGAAAGGGGGAAAAAATCTGAAAACTGCATTGAATTTGTGCAGCATCAAGAACAGTGCACTTTACTAGAGAGTGACAATACGAGCAGGAAACATAGGGCTATATATATATAACTCTATACTGTCCTGTAAACTTTACACGGTTCGTTTAAACCGTGGGTTTGAGAAAGGTGCTATGCAAACCTTAATAGACATTTATTTAATGTGTCTCTGTTTCTTTGAAAAATAAATGTGTATGCTACTGTAGTCAGTTTAAATAATGATCTTGAATATATCTTTGGCAAAATAATTGTAATTGTTCTGAAATCAAGGGTAATAATGAGTCTGCGCCCGTTTGCTGTACTAACAATCCATACTCTTACATAAAAGCTTTGCACTATAATTTGTAATATTTCTCTGAGAATCTGAAAGCATACAGCCATGTAAGCACAACTGAGGTGAGGTCAAGTACTAATGTTGGATAATTACTTCTGGATCACAAATTCCACTCCAGCACATTCCTTTGATACTGGATAGTTTTGTCACTCAGTTGTTGTTTTTTTCTAAAGTTTTTACCAACTTCAACATCAGATGAAAATGAAGAATGAACGTTTTTTTAGACTACAAGATAGCAAAGCGTTGTCAGCTTGCAGTTTCCACAGTAAGAAATGTAATTAAGAGATGATGGTTCAGGGGAACTGTGGAAGTCAAGATGAGATCTGGAAGACCCAAAAAAAACCTCTCAGAGAGAACTGCTTTTATGTTGGTCAGAACGACAAATCAAAATCCCCATTTGACTGCAAAATACCTGCAGGATGGTTTAGCAGACTCAGGAGTGGTGGTGCACCGTTCCGCAAGACCTTCATGGAAGCAGAAGCAGAAGAAAACATTACCTCCATCCGTATCATAAAATCCAACATCAGAAGTATGCAACAGAACATCTACAGAAGCCTGATGTGTTTTGGAAACAAGTGCTGTGGACTGATGAAGGTAAAGTAGAACTCTTTGGCCACAATCAGCATGTTTGGAGAAAAAAAAGCATTTTATGAAAAGAACACCTTGCCAATCATTAAATAATAGCAATAAAATATATATATTTTTAAATTTAAAGCTGAAAAGAGGATAAGCTTCTACAACAGGACAATGATCCTAAAAATATCTTGAAATCCACCATGGACGACATCAAGAGACACAAGCTGAAGGTTTTGGAATGGCCATCACAGTCCCCTGATTTAAACGTCATTGAACATTTGTGAGTAGATCTTAAAAGAGCCTTTTGCAGGAAGAATGGGAGAAAATCCCAAGTACACAAATTGAGATTTTTAGCTCTAAAAAGCGTTTGCAAGCTGTGATATCTGCCAGAGGAGGTGTAAGTAAATACTGTAGGGTGCCCAAACTTTTGCACAGTGCCATAATAATGTTTTGATTTTTGATTTTTGTTAAATTTATGGCATAAAAAGTAACTATGCATCATTTGCTGAAAAAATGTCCTACAGAGCCTGTGTTAACAACTTTTCAATTACAAAATCACCAAAATCTGTTATTTATCAATGGGTGCACAAACTTTTGCATAAGACTGTAACATTAAATCAGTTTTTTAAAAGACCATCATTATTCATGTAAACATATGTTAAACATATGTTAATGCACTGTGATGTCTGTGAGAGTCCACATGGACAGTAAAAATATGTGGGGTCTGCTCTCACTGATTAAAATAAATCATAAATACTGCAATCTTTCTATTCTAACTATTCTAGCATTTTTATGTCAAAAGTGGAACTATGTGGAGGGAGACGAGGGAGAGGCATCGTGATTTCATGGACAGGGATTCTAATTAAATCATGACTCTGTCTTTAAAAGGGAGGATGTCTCTGCATTATCACTTATTCTGTGCTCAGAGCCGATTACTTCACTGTCTGACACAGGTCAGTGTATATATAATTTTTTCTTTCCTTACGCCTCAAAATGTTTTTTCTTGGGTTTGTAATGTGCTTGAATTGTATTGTCCAGGCTGCCAGTTTTTACAACTCCGCAATATTAGATTTCATCATTTTTACACTGACCCAATTAAAACAATATTGAATATAACCTGCTCCTTCTCTTCCAGTGTAATGTCTATGATTTTTTATACAATGTTTTCTTATTATTTCATTAATTTCACTTAATTTATGTTTTACAAATTGTGAGTTTAAAAATTCTTTAAGGGCACAATTTAAATGAACTGTTATTATTACAACTGCTACTAAATTGGCAGCAATTATAAACTTCAACTTCAAATTTGATGTTGTTATGATAAAACGGTTCGCTTTACCCTAGAAACCAATTCACCATACAATGTTGTAAATCTTGTTGAAACATCCTGTTTCATTTTTGTATTTTCCTTTTTATGTGACTGTGTGTTGGTTTTACAATTGTCTTTGCTCTTCCCATTCAGAGTTTTCCTCACAGAGAATATTTTTAAGCTTTGCAAGTTTCATTACAAAGAGCACATATTTATTCATACTTTCATGCAATTTCTGAACCGCTTATGCAGGGCATGTTGAATCGCTTACATTAATTGGATGTAAGAAGAAATAAAAGCATTTTAGTCTGGCAGTACTGCTTCCTTCTGTCTGGACCAACCTAACAAGCCTCAAAAGTGTTAGTGAAAGATGTGCAGAGGACACAGGATATAGCCTTTAACCACTGGCCTTTTTCACCCACAGGTGGTAAGACTGGATTCTGCATGATGTGTGCTGTGGAAAAGAATGTATTTACAAGCACAAGTGGCATCATCAAGTCTGGTGCTGAGCTCAGGCAGCTAAACTGTATGAGATCTTCTAAAAGGAGTTGTGTAAATATACAGTGTAAATAGTTGCTTCTTGCCATATACTGAGTTTTTACTCATATAGTAATTGGGACTGGACAGCAGTACGGTCATGGGTCTCAGCAGGATGCCCATGACTTTCTAATGAACATCCTGCATGTGAAGCACCAGAGCTACCTGTCTGTTACCTGTCTGGATACTGGTATGTATGTTGGTGCAATGTACCTTTAAGGCAAAAGGCTGGACACTAAACTCTTATTTTTGACTCTTATTTGTGTCCTCTTATTTAATCTGTACTAATGATGAATGCTCTCCACAGATTGAACAGAGAGCTGGTGCACACATCTCTGGCCCAGCACATTTCTGAAGGCCGTCTACGAGCTGAGTTTTTCAAAAACATATGTTGCATAACAAGATTTTTAAAAAAAAAACATTTTCTCCTTTTATTTTCCCCCAAATTTGCTATAGACTGTAGACTACTCAGAAGTGTAGCTTCTGTTTGGGACAATTAAGATTATTGTTCTTCACTCAATTTTTTCACCATAGTAAATAGTGGTGGCATTTTCACAATGGACATCTTTCACACTGACACTCGTACACAACACATACGGACCCACAAATATTGCTAACAACCACCTAGAAAACCATAGCATCTGCATTTGTCATTTCTCATATAATTTCTCATTTTTCATCTGTGCAAAAAAAAAACATTTTGTGCAATATTTCTTGTCTCCCTACACTGTTTACACTTCAACATTTGCCTTATTTATTTGTGTAGATACTTTTTATATTTTTTCAATTATTATTTTATTTTATTTTGCCTTACTTGATCTTCCCTGTAACTTTCTTAGAATAACTTCTTACTTATTGCTTTTTTCTTGTGGGACAATAAAGGATTATCTTATTTCAGTAGTCAAGCCCACTCAAGTTTGGACTCTTCTTCATTAAACTTTTCTTTTCTAAACTAAAATTCTACATGCATTTTTTTTGTAAACTCTACACTCTGTTTTCTTCAGCACCAAATCTATGCAGATTATTATAACTGAGATCTTCTGTTTTCTTTATTTGCTCTTTTATGGTGAAATAACTGCCATTTCACAGCCATGTGTACAAGCTGCAGTACAGTGTCTCGTGACTTTCAGCCATACAGGGACATCAGCGTGGGGATTCAGGTATTACACACATCCTTCACTACAGCTATACACTCCAAAGATAAATCAAGTGACCTTAGAATTATTCAGTCCTGCACTCATTTCTCTCACATTTTCCCTTGTACTTCGCAGGATGTCTTCAATTTTCCCCAGACCATTCGAAGTTTGCAGCCCAAGCAGCTAGATGGGGAGTCTGGTTACATATGCAGCAAGTATGTGTGAATATAGTTTCTTCTACCTTGTAGACACAATGCCCTGGTAGACATTCCTGCTTGTGTTATCTGACACAGTGTTATCTGATCTCTCTTTATGTTCATAGCTGTCAGACAATCAGTCAGGGTCGCAGGAGAGTGGTCTTTCAAGAAGATTCAAAAGTGCTCGTTATTAACTTGAAGCGCTTTGATAATGCTAATGGAAAAATCGTAAAGGTACTGTCACCTTTAATGTAATTAACTGATCAGACACACCCAATCTGATATCTACATGACACAGAACTTTAAAGAGCTCATATGCTACAATTATGAATATTTTAAAATGTCATATTCACCCTAAACTCCCTCTGTGACATTGACAGTGTTTGTGTACAAAAGCAGTTGTAACAGTTATAGTCACTTTATCAAACACCCTTCTAACCTCTAATTTAGCCCTTAGCATGACACTGTCTGTTTTTATCTACCATACCTGTAAGATACATATGTAGTTCACATGTTTTCTAAATGGCTCTGAATTATTCTGTCAAAGTGAAACACTTGTGGCTAAACAGGACAAACAGGTGGATATATGTAAATTTGCAATTTATGGCAAAAAAGTAACTATGTATCAATGTTTGCTGGAAAATATTGTGTATTCTTTCCATGTCCTAGAGAGACTGTGTTAACATCTATTTAATTACAAAATCACTAAAATCTGTTATTTATCAAGGGGTGTCCACACTTTTGCATAAGTCTGTATAACATATAAATAGTTTGTCTCAGATGTAATATTTTGTCTGGCTGTTGTTTTTCATGTACTCCAGCCCTTTGCTTTATACTTTATTGTAAATATGGCATTACCCTCAGATTCACAGGTGACCATGCATGTAAACCTACTGTGAAATGTTCTGCTTATATTAAGGCATTTAGTGAGTCGTGGTTATTTTTTGTAAATTTGTTTGGCAGAGCTTTCTCATGATAATATGTGTAGTATTTTGATTTGTATATTCTTTCAACTAATTTTTTCGTAGAATTTTCTGAGAAATGGTTTTGCACCTGATTGGTCAGTGATTTCATAATATGCAAATAGTCACTGTGATACTTATATAATTACATTATACTTATAATACTATATATACTTATAATACTATATATACCTATAATACTATAAGACAAACATGATAGTTCTCCACTTTAAAGGATTCTCCTTGGATTCTCTCTTGGAACAAACATAAGGTCCTGGAGGTGTTGGAGGTGGTGAGGTGGAGCTGAGATTTATCGCAAGACTTGCAATGGAGGTTTTAGAAAACCTCTTACACACTAATCTATTAGGAGATCAGTATCATGACACAAATACTTTTTCTACAATCTCTTCAGCTTCTAAATGACTAACAAGAACATTTCAGGAAGTAATGCAGTCCAGAAGCCAGATGTCCAGGAATCATCTAAATCGGTTTCTTTTCAGCACGGGGAATGTTCAGTGGAATGTATTATTGAAGATATTGTAGGGAGCTTTTCTTAAAATCAGAATGGCTTAGCTGCATTTCCTAATTAAAGAAGTAAAATCTGGAGGCCAAATATTTCTTGGCCCGTTGACCAAATCTGCTTTAATGCAAAAACATTGTCAACAGAGAATGGAGTACTGAGTCTTTAAGTCTTGGGTTATTTGATTTGATGTCATTTACCTATTGCAGGGGTTAGCAACCTTTACAATCCAAAGAGCCGTTTTACCCCCGCTTCAACAAAACATAACACAGTGTAAAAACTTCTAAAAGTTTAAATCTCTTTTTTATTTTATCCATTACAACTGAATGTAACAAACAGAATTGCAGTGCATGTGTAGGCCGACTTTGAAATAAATAACACACTGAATTACGCAGGCCTTTTTGAGTCCTTCCTGTATTTGTGTAAAATTAAAATAAAACGTAGTAACACTTTAATATAAAGTGCATAGTTGAAGCCTAGCAATTTTTAAAAAGTAAAAATAAAATTAGGCTTACTGGTGATGTTTGTTGACATTTTAATTGTACTGTCCTCAATTGTATTTTCAGAGAGGGGCTTTTTTTTAATTTTCAGGATAATTTCCTGTTTTTGAATTTGGAGAATAAATGCTATTATATTTTTTATGTATGATTATTTCTGTATTCTCCGTTTGTGAACAGCTTCCCCTCCTTACAATATCATGAGCTGCCTCAAAAGTAGCAGCTCGGGCTGTTGTTGAATTGTTCTTGAAAGTATGTTTGCTCTGCACAATTTTCTGTAGTAGTTCTGAAATCGCTCTATTTTGCCGTCTTTAGTTGGTACTTTTCAAAAATTATAGAGTGCTTGTTTTGAAAATGGCTTACAACATTACATTTTTGTTGTTTGCTAATTTCTCGCCACACAGATAAGTCTGTGTAGTTGGCAGTGATGGCAAAGGAATCTGTCCATGGAGAATTTTAAAGTATCAATGTTAAAGTATCACCTCCAACTCCAAGATAACAGTATAACAAAAATAAAATAATATATAAATATTTTTTTATTAATAAATAAAAGGTTTTTTTTCTTTTGTCAAGGCCAAACAGAGCCACAAAAAGAAGGCTGAAGAGACGCAGAGCCATGAAGAGACTCCAGAGCCATGGACTGCCGACCCCTCATTAGAACTAACCAAAAATTTTGGCAGAAAAAAACACAAAAAGACATTACCACAAATAATGTCAACAGTGTCAAATGTTTGCTGAATTCTCATTGGCTAATGACGGTCATACAGTTTGAGCTATAAATTAGCCCCACAATAGGCATTTTTCCTGAAGGGTTTATTAGCATATAGCATATGTCACATTTACAAATTAACATGAAATGTACATTTATTAAGGTTTATGGTCTCCTGATTTTTTCACAACAATTATGTGACTGAGTGGCAATGACCTATTAACCATGTGACTTCTGGTTGGGTTTTGGTGATTAATTTCAAGACAGAACCAGGGAAAAATACAGAAGAAGAGTGACGATAGAGTTCTACGCGCATGCGTGCTTAGGCCCTTATCATGACTGAGAAGATTGGACTCTAAACCCTTGTTGAAGGGCGTGTTTTCAGATTGGTCTGCAGATGGCGCTCCTCTCCCGTATGTAGTTCCTCTGGAACGCCTACCCACAATCCCACCCAGACTAAAAGTTCCTTTACCTGTCCGCACTTGTCGCTGTGGAGGACCTGATATGTTTTTTCTCTTCTCTCTTTGCAGCTAAGTTGATTTTTTTAGGCTTTTTAACTCACTGGAAAAGCGATGGAGTGTTTTAGAAATGCACTCTGAGGAGTTTAAGACAGTGTAGCGCAGGTTCACCTGAAACTTGCTGGCTCCTCAGAACTGAGAAATCCCCACCTTTCACACTCAAGAAAAGACGTGTAGTGTAACAGGAAGTGTCTTTAGTTCGCCATGGTGAGTACTCGGAGAGAAACAATTGCATTTAAAAACTTACCGCAGCTGTAGATTATACACCACTATTATTGTTGCTTTATTGTTGTTATTATTGTAATGGTTGTCATTATTAGTATTTTCAGTATTAGGCTGCTGTAGGTTTTGAGAAAGAAGGGATTATGAAAATGGCCTGGGTGTGTAAGGCTTGAGGGGAAAAGTGCTGCCTGGCTAAGAGAAATGTGATTCCTGGTTGTGGCTCAGTTGTAATAAGTCAGTCTGCTAAAACTATACTTTGTTTATGGAGCAGGTATGTGGCAGGTATCTGTTTACTAGACCAATGAGTTGATAATGGGCAAACACTGGGTGCGACCTCACAGATTGCTGTGATTGCTACTGATACTGACTCAGAAATTTCCATGTCAAGTGTTGTTTCAAGTGAGAGCTGCAGAACAGTGAATTCCCAACAGCAATGCAATATAAATATCACGTTTTCAGAATTTTTTGCTCCATCAGATTATATTGAAATTTGCATTGAAATGTTAATGAGCCTGTAGTCCCAGTGTTTCCAGTGTTTAGTTGTTTTTTAATGACACAGAATTGACAAAAAGGGCTGTAAAATTATAGCACACCTGTCAACCCTTCTTTTTTCTGCAGGTTTATTCCATATTGTAGCTTTCTTTCTCACTATATTCCCAGGTTAACAGTTTTCTGTACCCCTCCCCCTTCAACAATCAAATGAACCCCCAAGCCAGAATTATATCAGGAAAATATCAGCGGTGGGTGTCCATATCTCTCAATATCAATTTGACTTAAATATTATCATGCATCCCTAAATAAAAACCCTGGAAAATCTGGATAATTAAAAAAAAATTTAATGCCCAATGTAGACAGGTGTGTTATATCCTCTACTAATAGTAGTTATTTAAAAATGCATAAAATATCATTTTAATTATGTCCTGTGAGTATTTTACCTAACTTACCCATAAACATTCACTTTTCCGGTGATTTTTTATGGATATTTGAGTAATTGCTTAGTGAAAGATGCTGCTTTCAAGGAAATTGTAATTACAATCTGTAACAAGTCTGTGTCTGTAAATGCAGCACAAGTAAAGAAGCAGCTTAAAAAGGCTTTGAAATCCTGATAATCAGCATCAATAAGTAAGATAAATTATAGTGACTAACTCTTTACAAGTTAGGGTTAGGGTTAGTTAAATACAAGATAATAACCCTGAAGAGAGATTCATAGGTCACATTCGCCTGTCTATGTAACAAATTTTGTGGAAGCATTGTCATACAGTGGAGGAATTAATTAATTGACCCCTCGCTGAAGTTTGCCCACTAACAAAGAAATTAACAATGGTAGCTTTATGAGAGAGTGAGAGAGAGAAAATTAAAAAGATCCAGAAAATCATATTATATAAAAGATATAAGTGTATTTGCATTTCATTGAGTGAAATAAGTATTTGATTCCCTACAACCATTAAGAGTTCTGGCTCAGATAGACTGGTTAGATACTCCTCATTTTAACTAGTCACTTGTACAAAAAGACATCTGTCCACAGACTGTATCATTTAGACTCTGACCACTCCACCATGGGCAAGACCAAAGAGCTGTATAAGGATGTCAGTGACAAAATTGTAGCTCTGCACAAGGCAGGACTGGACTACAAAACCATAAGCAAGAAGATGGGTGAGAAGGAGACATCTGTTGGTGCAATTGTTCGTAAATGGAAGAAACACAAATGACCATCAATCGACCTTGGTCTGGAGCTCTACGGAAGATCTCACCTCGTGGGGTGAGGATAATAATGAGAAAGGTGTGAGATTAAGCTAGAACTAAATGGGAGGAGCTTGTCAATGATCTCAAGGCAGCTGGGTCCACAGTCACCAAGAAAACCATTGGTAACACACTACACCGTGATCGATTACTATCCTAAAGTGCCCGCTCAAGAAGGCACATGTGAAGTCCCAGCTGAAGTTTGCCAGTGAACACTAGAATGATTCAGAGAGTGCTTGGGAGAAGGATTAATTTATTTAATATTACTTTATCATTTTAGAAATGTATTTCATATACTGTTGTAAGTCTGTGCTAGTAATATTGCTTTTGAAGTCCACTGGGTGGCGCAAGCCCTCATTTTTTTCTTGTGTTAAGGTGGAAATTGTAAAGGAAGGCAGAGTTGCCAAGATGGCAGTAGAGATTCCAATACATAATGCATTGTCTACTTTCAAGTAGAAGAATAAAAATAATAATAGTATTGTGTATCAAATATCATAGTAGTATCAAATCATTGCTTCTGTGGTAATATAAAAATTTAGTAACTGTGAAATGATATTTTATGCATATTGTGCAGCTGTGTCTGCTTATTGTTATAAAAGTCCCATCTTCACTGACAGCATTGTGCATCAGTTTAGTCTATTTCAGCAAAAGATAAAATCTTCTTAAAATAAGGCTATTCTGTTTAACCCAGCATTTAACCTAGTGATGAACAGAAAATGTGCCTTCCTGCAAAAAAAATAGGTTGCAAAAAAATATAGCTAATCACCTGATTAATGTGGCCCAGGTGTGGTAGACGTGGATCTGAATGCTTCTTTATCTAAATTTTTCATAATTTTGGCATATATTTTGATATTTGTCCTATGAAGGATTAAATTCTATAAGAATTTACAGAATTTCCCATTTTGAACTGTTTCATGGCTCTTTTTAGGATATAAAACATAAATTAACATCAGTTTTTCACCTAAAAGGGGAAGGCCATGTCAATATAGTACTATGTAGGTAATGCAATATGATCAGGTGAAGAAGTATTGCCTGAGGTGGTGTCTGTAAAGCTGACTGTGGTTATCTCAGGAACAAACTAGTTATTATCTCTGATCCCACATTCGTCATGTACTGTACCTGGGGGAGAGGTAAACAAAGAGCCAAATGTCCTTTCTAGTCAAGTGCTGTCCAGTGTGTCTGTACATGGTCTGCTCAGTCTGGGCGTCCTTCCTGGATCAGTTAACAAATAAACTCTTACCCATATTTATTAACTAGATCAAACATGCCAAGAGTATTTAAGCTGATAACTTCAGGAGTGAGTGCTGTGAAGAAGCAGGAGAACTGGGTATGTGAAAGGATTTAAGCTAATCTGACAATTGCGATGGCTAGACGACTGGGTCAGATTATTTCCTAAATGACCGGTCTTGTGAGGTGTCCTGGTGTAAAGCATTCAGTATCTACCAAAGCTTTGTCAGCTTGCAGTTTCCACAATGAGAAATGTAATTAAGAGATGGCAGTTCAGGGGAAATGTGGAGAACAGGATGAGATCTGGAAGACCAAGAAGACTCTTAGAGAGAACTGCTCGTATGCTGGTCAGAAAGACTAATCAAAATCCCCATTTGACTGCAAAAACCCTGCAGGAAGATTTAGCAGACTCAGGAGTGGTGGTGCACCATTCCACGGTCCTTTTATGGAAGAGTCAGCAGATGAAAACATTACCTCCATCCCTATCATAAAATCTAATGTCAGAAGTATGCAAGTGAACATCTACATCTTTTTTGGAACCAAGTGCTGATGAAGTTAAAATAGAATCTTTGGCCACAATCAGCAAAGGTATGTTTGGAGGAAAAAAAGGAGCAGCATTTCATGAAAAGAACACCTTGACAACCATTAAGCATGGGGATGAATCTATCATGCTTTGGGGTTGTGTTGCAGCCAGTTGAACAGGATTATTGCACGGGTGGAGGGAAGAATGGATTCCACTAAATACCAGCAAATTCTGGAAGCAAACATCACATCATCTCTAAAAAAGCTGAAGCTGAAAAGAGGATTGTTCAATGATCCTAAACATACGTCGAAATCCACCATGGACGACCTCGAGACAAGCTAAACGTTTTGGAATGGCCATCACAGACTCCTGATCTAAACATAATTTGTTTAAATCAGTTGTAGATCTTAAAAGAGCTGTGCATGCAAGAGAACCAAAGAGTATTACAGAACTAGAAGCCTTTTGCAAGGAAGAATAGGAGAAAATCCCAAGTACAAGAACTGAAAGACTTTTAGCTGCTGTAAAAAGTGTTTGCAAGCTGTGAAATCTACCAGAGGGGGCGTTACTAAGTACTAATTATGTAGGGTGCCCAAACTTTTGCACAGTGCCATTATATATATTATATATAATATAATTTTTTAATTTATGGCATAAAAATTAACTATGCATCAATGTATGCTGAAAATATTGTGTTAACATATTTTCAATTAAAAAATTACCTAAATCTGTTATTTATCCAGGCGTGCCCAATCATTTGCATAATGTATGTATGTAGGGGATCATACAATTCAGGGTGAGCGGTTGGGGGTTTGGTGCCTGACTGGCTCCAGGAATTGAATCCACGACCCTTCAGTCACAACTTAACTAGCCAAACTAGCTGTATTTTAAATTTTGTGCAAACTAGTCATGTCCTTTAACAGTACAGCTGAGCTGTAAATACCCCAGAAATAAACACCATGTACCCAGGTGAGAAAGAAGTGAAAGATGTGAAATTGTGGGGAGGGAAGTAAAATTTCAATTCAACTTGGTGTATTAGTTTTTAGATGATCGTTTTATCCTGAGTACATTTGCTCTAGGAAAGTGCCCTCTATTAAAGAATGACAAGTTCTTTCTCTCTTTTCCAGGGCAGTAAAGAGAAATATCACTGGCAGACCCAAAATGTAAAGGTCAGTGGGGTGGATGACATGGTCCTCCTCTCCAAGATCAGTGAAGAGGCCATTACAGACAACCTGAAGAAAAGATACATGGATGATTACATTTTTGTATCCTTGTGGCTAAGTGCATGGTCTGTTCAATATGTGCATCCAGGGCTCAGTCCCATCTTGTGTCAGAGTCCTCACAGAAGGAAGCCTTAATTAAGAGCAGTGTAGAAGTTTACAGCGAATTCTAGGGGAATCTACAGTTTAGTTGAGGCCAGTGATCAAAAGCCCCCAGGATGGATAAAGAAAAAAAAACCTGAAATCAAAGGACACCGTAAGAAGGGCTTAATGGGCTTATATCCTAAAATCTTAAAATTATCTTAAAATTTGACAGGCTATTTTATTACTGTGCATTCAATACTGATATTTAATATTGATTTATAGAATAATATTGATTAATGTTATTTGTAGTAATTATGAACTTTGTAGTGTTTTTTTTTAGTAACAATTTTTTTAATGCTCCTTGCCTTTTGTGTTGTTTAATTCTTGTAGGAACAGTCTAATACACACGTGTCAATCTCTGTTCCTAAAGGGCTGGTTTGCAGCACAATTTGGTAGTTTCCCTCCTCAAACACACATTAAACTTTGCCATTAACAGGTGAATTGAAGCAGGTGTGTCTGAGCAGGGAAATCATAAAACTGTGCAGCCCTCCAGGACCAGGCTTTGACACCCCTGGTTTAGTAGAATTTTTTTTTTTACTAAGGATACATTTCACAGTGTGGAGATAAAAAGCAAATGTCAATGTGTGCATCAGTTACCAGCTCTTGACCAACCAACTCCAGACATACATAGGTCCTGTGCTGATCTCTGTAAACCCTTTCAAACAGTTGCCCTATTTTACCGACCGTGAAGTGGAACTTTACCAGGGAGCTGTGAGTAGAACTGGCACTTTTAATTCAGATTTCACCATATGCTTTTTAATGATTTTAAACGCTACTCACAAAAAGTTAAGGATATTTGGCTTTTAGGTGAAATTTATGGAAAACATAAGTTCACACTACAGTGATATTGTAACATGAAAGTGGGGCATGTAATGGTGATTTCCTAATCGCCAACAATTTATTGAAATAAAAGCCAAGAAGAATGGTGAGTAAACCACAACAAATAATGTCCATGTCTCAATAACCTGTCATGTGCTCTTGAACATCAGTTACAGCTTGACACTGCCATTTGCTAGTCGACTCATTGCTGCTGAGGCGTCCCACTCTACTTGAAGAGTGGCCCTCAGGTCATTGAGGTGCTGGGGTGCAGAGTTATGATCCTCTACACAACGACTCAGCTGATCACATAGGTTTTCTATGGGATTCAGGTCTGGAGAAATTGCAGCCGCTCCATTCGAGGTTCCCTAGCCTCTAGCAGCTGTTCCCTAAAGATGTGACCTCCCTGAGCTGGAGCATTGTCGTCCATGAAGATGAAATTAGGTCTGTGTTGTTCATGCAGGGGCGCAATGACTGGATTAATGATGTTATTCAGGGAGTATGGACTTGTCATTATCATTCATAAAGTGTAGGGCAGTTCTGTATTGACTAGACACACCTGCCCAGTGTCTGGTGACAACAGTGGCTGATGCATGGCTCTCTCCTTGACGTGTCCAACAATGTTGGGGGCCGTCATTTCTACTCAATGTGAATCAACTCTCATCAGAGATCAGCACTGAGCTAAGTGGCCACTTCCGTCTGAGTACATCCTGTTTGAAGCTGCGCACTGGTAATTGATCAATGATGTAAAAATGTGAGCAGCATGATGAGGGAGAACTGTTTAAATACTAATTTTGATTGAAACAGGATTTTATTTGGGTTGATTAATGGATCAAACACCTGTTGTGAAATTTGCCTTTAAGCTCCTTGTTAGAGAACAGCAAGTTGTATAAAAAGTACTGAAACATTAAACAATTGGACAAATGTTCATTTAAAAGTTTAGGGATGGTCACATTAAGTTAATCTGTGAAGGTTAGTATGTTTTAGTTCCATCCTGAATTTTTGCTGAAAAGCTGAATATCTCTTACTTTTTGTGAGTAGTGTATGCCTGCACTCATAACAATAAAGGTTTTAAATTACTCTTGGCTGGAATGCATAGTTGTAGAAAAAAGCATTGCCTATTCTGAGGGTTTTTGAAGGTTCTTTATACTTTTACATCACATTTTAAGGATTTTTAAAAAGATTTAAGTTAAAGTAAAAAAAAGAAGCCTCTTTAGAATGTTCTGAACGAATCTTTATTTTGAGAAGTGCGGATAAAAAAAGTAAAGGCAGTGAGCTGTTATGAGCAAGCTAATGTGGAGGATATCCTTCTACAGGATTACTTCTTTAACCAGGGCTGGACTCCGTTAAGAGTGGTGCAGAGGTGTTGTTACATGTTCGTGCATGCCACGGTGTGCTCTGAAGCAGTCTGTAGAATGAAGTTAAACAATATCATTGTAGGAGTGGGGAAGAGGGTTACCTTGGCTTTAAAATTGACTGCAGAACTGCCTTAAAAACAACCTGCCAAGCTGCTTTGTTCTTTAACCTACCACAGTTGCTTCTGAATTATCTGTGAGGACAAGTGAAAACCTGGAATACCCTCAGGATATATTTGTATTTCTGTTCTTACTGGTTTCAGCCTATGGCTAAATTGTTATTTATTTAATTTTTTGTTGTTTGCTTTTTATACGTCAGCAAAATACATTTTATTATTTATCATGACTTTTATCCTTTGTATGGTACCAAATATGGTCCTAAATTAACATTTTTGAATGTTTCCATGCTAGGCTCAGTATGAAAATCCACCACACATCTATGCTTTGGCTGATAACATGTACCGCAATATGATGATTGATGCAGAGAACCAGTGCGTCATCATCAGGTAATTGTCCATGAACCATTGAATACTTAACTTATTGTATTTCATAAAGTTCTTATAAGATGTATGTAATATAGATGTGTGTGTTTTTAATATATATATATATATATATATTATGCATATACATACATATGTGAACCCCTGAGTTGACCTAAAAATATATATTTATACCTAGAGTTTGGAGGTCTGGACCAGAGCTACTTTGACTGATAAAAACACTCAAAACATTTTGCGTTTTCTCCACACAAGAAGAACATGCTTATTTGAGCTATGCCTTGCCAAAAAAGAGCTTTCGGAGGATTATGGTCAAGAGTGAAAATGACAGATATTGGTTTTCACAAAGTTGGCTGCTTTAGTTTTTATGATAGCAATTTGCATATAGTCCAGAATGTTATGAAAAGTGATCAGATATATTACAAAGTCTTTGCCAGGTAAATGAACTTAACCCCCCCAGGACCTGCTGAGATCATTTCAGTAATCTTCTGGTTAACATAGGTGAATGTGTTGACGAGCACAAGGCTGAAGCTCATTCTGTCATGCTGACTGAGTTGCAAGGAAACATGTGCAGGCATCATTGCTTTGCAAAAAAAAGGGCTTCACAGGCAAGGATATAGCTGCTATTAAGATTGCACCTAAATCAACCATTTTCAGGTAATCAAGAACTTCAAGGAGAGAGGTTCAGTTGTTATGAAGATATAAAAGGAAGACTTTTTGAGGATGGCCTGGTGTCAAGAAGGGCAGCAATGTCATTTTCTCTGGTGAAGCCCTTTATCTATTGTTTGTTGCATCTGGAAAAATGATTGTCCAGAGAAGAAAAGGTAAGCGCTACTATCAGACCTGTCTCATGCCAACAGTAAAGCAACCTGAGACCAGTGGATCTGGGAACAAAACATTGGAATTTTGGATCCATGGCCAGAAATCTCCCCAGACCCTAATCCAGTTGAGGTCAATCTTGTGGTCAATCCTCAAGAGTGGGTGGACAAATTAAAAACCCACAAATTCCAAGCATTGATTATCAAAGAATGGGTTCCCATCAGTAAGGATTTGGCCCAGAAATTGATTGACAGAATGCCAGGGTGAATTGCTTAGGTGTTGAGAAAGAAGGGCCAACACTGCAAATATTGACTCTTTGCATAAACTTGATGTAATTGTCAATAAAAGCCTTTGAAACTTATGAAATGCTTGTAATTATACTTCAATACACCACAGAAACAACTGAAAACAAGATCTAAAAACACTGAAGTAGAAATCTTTGTAAAAACCAGTATTTGTGCCACTCTCAAAACTTTTGACGACAACTGTACAGTACGTCTTTGGCAGGACACACTCAAGGAAGCTGCTGCTTACTAAAAGAGAACATTGATGCACACCTGAAGTTTGCAAAAGAGCACATTGACACTCCACAGCAGTATTGACAAAATATTCATGAACCGATGAAACTAAGTTTGAACTACTTGTGAAGAACCCCCAGCACTATCTGGAGCAAAAGGGGCACTGCAGATCATCCTGAAAACATCATCTCAACCTTAAAGTATGGTGGAGAAAACATCATGATTTGGTGCATCAGACTCTGGCCAGCTTGCAATCATTCAGTGCAAGATGAATTCCCAAGTATTTAAAAAAATCTGTAGAATGTGTAGAGAGTCTGTATATCAGATGAAATTCTGTAGAAAGTGGGTGATGCAACAGGGCAATGACCCAAAACACCAGAGCAGGTCTAACAAAATTCCAAGATTCTTGAACGAACGAATGTGTGCAGATCTGATCCACGGCTACAGGAAGTGCCAAGCTGAGGTTATCACCAGGGGGTTCACATACTTTTTTTTACTAGCAATACAAGTTGTTTATGGTTGTTCTCAATAAAGACATCGGAATCAGATTTTCTTTTGTGTTATTTTAGGTACATTATACTTGTCAATAACCTTGACTTGGATAAAGATCAGTCCACATTTTTTGTGTTGTTATTCTTATATAAAAAAAACATAATGTGACTATTAAAATATGAAGTTATGTGTTCCATTCAACTTTGTGCACAAGACTATGTATTGATTTGTGTTTGTATTGACAGTGGAGAAAGCGGTGCAGGAAAGACAGTAGCAGCCAAGTATATCATGAGCTATATTTCAAAGGTGTCTGGAGGTGGACCTAAAGTCCAGGTAGGATGGAAATGCATTCCATTTACTTTCTTTGTATGCATAGAATTTAAAAGTGAAGATGTAGAGTTTGATATTGCATTGTTGATTTAGATGTTTATCTGATTACCGAAATCAAATAAATTTTAAGTTGACAGATGTTTAATAAGAAATACAAAAGCATGTTAACTATACAGATATAAGTAGCATTACACATCTCTGATACCGCACCCTCCACCATTACTGCTTAAGAATAAAACAAATAACACTTTTATTGTAGGATAATCTCACACTGAAAATTGTAGAAAAATTACTTAACTTCACTAAAAACTAATTATTTTCAATAAAATCACATGCACCACAATTATTTGTACCCCTAACCAGCCTTATGAAATAAATTTAATTGAAGTATTTTGTAATTAATAGTTTTTAAAATTCATTGGATCTTTTAATTGGTATGATGTCCTGTCATCCTGGGGTATAAATATGATTTGACACTGTGGCTCTTAGCCACTATTCACCATAGGATAGACAGGAGAACGTGCCGTTCCAAGAATGCAGATATGTGTCGGGTAATGGCTACAAAAAATAGCTGCTCACCTAACACTGCCTGTATCTACAGTCTGAAGAATAATAAAGAATGTAAACTTGACAAACAAGGCTGGAAGAGAACCCATCTTTTTATATAATACTAAGAAAAGTCTAAGAACACTTCTGATCCAGGCGTAACAGTTGTTGTGGAGGGTGCTGTATCTGCCTTAAACTTGCACTTTCACTACACTGCACTGTAAATGAAGTGTTCCATCTCTGTCTCCTTACTCAGCATGTAAAAGAGATCATCCTTCAGTCTAACCCACTTCTTGAAGCCTTTGGGAATGCCAAAACAGTGCGCAACAACAACTCTAGTCGCTTTGTGAGTCACCCTACCAGTTATTTTCATTACTTAGAAAGAACCCATGTGTTGACATTTTGTTCAGAGAAACATTAAGTGCACAGTTTGAACTGTAAGAACATAATTCAGTGACTGATTGTTTGGTATTAATGTTTTAATATCCAGTTCAGTGTATAATACATTTGTGGACATTTCTTTTACATTCCAGTCCAGAAACCTTTAGGCTAGTGATAACCGTCTGTTAACATGTGGTGACTTGTCAGTGTTGTAGGCCATTTCTTGTTTGTATGGTCACAGGGTGTGAACTTTGAGGTTGTGAAAGTGTAGGTGTTTTAAGACTTTGACTGCTGTATGTTGCTGAACATTATTCAGTGTCTCAACACATTTTTTAAGTGGGAATTTAGCCTTAAGACCAGAATAAGCTGACTGGTAAACACAGACAGACACAATCATTTGGCTGATCTGCTGCACCCATTTGTGTTACTTGTTGGGCTCATAGTGAGAGCAGTAGGTTTGTGACCTAAGGGTCACTGGTTCGATTACCATTCAACAGGCTGAAGTGCCCTATAGCAAAGCACATAACCCCCAACTGCTCTTCAAGCACTTCTACAGTGGCTGCTCACTGCTCTGCGTGTGTGTGTTCACTGTCTTAGCTAAGTAAAATGCAGAGAATAATTTCCTGTTGGGGATTAATAGAGAAAAATAAATAAAGTTGGCTTATCAGTTTTTTTTTCCTGCCAATTCCAGGAACAAACATTAGAGTTTAGTCCTCAAACCCAAAAAGCGATGGTATAGCTGTGTTTTGTTTGTCTTTTGGCAAAAAAGACAAACAAAACTTACACATCAAATTATTGGGGAAAAATTACAATACAATGAAATATGTTTAGATTTTCACTCAATTTGTAGACAGACATGCTTTAGTAATGTTAGACCTCTGTCTACTTCCTCAACATAAGTGGTGTATTTTACGCTTTAGGGGAAATACTTTGAGATCCAGTTCAGCCGGGGAGGTGAACCTGATGGAGGAAAAATCTCTAACTTCCTGTTGGAGAAATCCAGGGTAGTTTCTCAAAACAGCGGGGAAAGGAATTTCCATATATACTACCAGGTAAAGTTTTGAATTCTGGCATGTTTTCAAAAAAGATAAGTATCTATGTAAAGTAACCCTCTAGTAATTGTAAAATCCAAATTATTAATATACTATGAAGGATGTAAAAATCTGGTGACCTCTGCCAAAAAGCTAAGACAGGTCATTGTTGGATTTTCCAGTATGACGTTCTGAAGCAGGAGTGTCCAAAGCACAGTTTGGCAGATCCCCTCTGCAAACACACTCACTACACTTTGCAATGAACAGGCGAGTTTAACAGGTGTGTCTGAGCAGGGAAATCACCAAACTGTGCTGCACACTGGCCTCCAGGACTGGAGCTGCACCCAATTCTAAAGCATACCTTCAAATCCACATATGAATGGTTTCCTGGTCACATATTCAAGCTGTTTCAGTGGTCATCCATTTCCCTGATAAAAAGTTAATTGAATATATCTGGGATGAGCTAAAGAAGGAAACCCACATATAATTTTGTTTTGAGGAATCATATTGGATACTTTTTATTTGTGGTCTCCCATTTCATGTAACACGATCATGTTAAAAAAATCTATTATCTAGACATGCTATTATCTTACCATGTGTGAACTCCACAAAGTTCTGACTGCAGTAATGGCAATTTGTTTTGAGGAGTTTTTAAATAATCTTTAATTGTGTCTTTCAGCTGTTATCTGGGGCTACAAAAGAGCAGAGAGAGAATTTAGGGGTTACCACTCCTGATTATTATTTCTACATGAACCAGTCTGGTACCTACACTGTGGAGGATGTTGATGACAAGAAAGATTTTTCTGAAACCATGGTGGGTTTCTGACCCCAAAATGAATATATTTTTTTTTACCCATTTTATGTTGATTTGTTTTTCTCTGGCTAACTGAAGTATTTTGTCTTTTCAGAATGCTATGTCAGTTATAGGTCTGTCTATGGATGACCAAGATGCTGTGCTACAGATTGTGGCTGGCATTCTTCATCTTGGTAACATCACCTTTAGAGAGGAGGGTAACTATGCTGTGGTGGAGAGTGAGGACTGTAAGTGATATATACATTTCTGTTAAGGGTAAAAAGATTTGACCAATTCAGGCTGTTTTGAGCTCTGAAATTGCAACTTGAATTTACACTTTTGAGCATGGAGCTGAGAGCCAAAAGTGCTGTAACTGAGTACAAGAAAACTTATCAAACTTATCACAGGAACACTGGCTTACAGAATGTTATCATGTGTTGCAGTTTTATCAGTTATATTTTTTGGTTCCTTTAAAAATGAAGATAAGCGGATGATATTGCTAAGATATAACACAATACTCCAGGAATAATAATAATTTTACACACCATGCTACAGTAATACACAATTCTGTTCTTTAAATCACAAATACTGTTGGCCAGTGTTCTAGAAGTACTGATCATGATCAACAATAGGGGGTAGAAAAGCACTTTGTTTCATAATGTGAGATTATTTATCACAGTAATGGTAAATGAAGTATATTACTATAGCTTTGATCAGTGCATGAGTGGTGTAGTGAATGAATCAGTGTATCGTTCCTGTGGGTTGTGTTATTTACTTAAGTTTTTACAGACTGTAGCTCTCACAAATCAAATCAGTATTGTTGGTGTTGAAGGCTAAGCCTAAGGCTCACGCACAAATTAATATTAAATACCTTTAGTTGTGTATAATAAAGTATTGACAACTGCGGTAACTTTCGCTGCAGTTGTATAATTGTAGCATTAAAAACCTGTACGCTGTCACTAAAAATACTATGGGTATAGAAAAGAATCACCCCTTCAAAATATTTCCTTTTCTTTCTTTTTAGTCTTAAATGAAAACCCACACAAAAATATTTATATCACAGCTACAGTTGAGAAAAGTTATTTAAAAAAAAAAATAGAAGACATACTGAGATTAATAAAGGATCCCCTCCCCCATGTCAATATTTTGTTAAACCACCTTTTGCTTTAACGATAGTCGGTTATCTATCAACTATCTAGATAGAACAATATTTCCCCCTCTTCTTTACAGAGTTCAGGTTCAGTCAAATTGGATGTTAGGTGTTCTTGGACTGCCAAACCTTACAACAGAGTTTCAATTGGAGATTTAGGTCTGGGCTCTGGCTGGGCCACACATGGACTTTCACTTTTTTCTCCTTCAGCCACTGTGCTGAATTTTGATGTATGCCCTGAATCATTGTCTTATTGAAAGGTGAACATTCTGTTTTTTTCTTCAAGAATTTGATGTTATTTTGCCCCATCCATTTTTCTTTCTACCCTAACAAGAGCCCCTGTGGCAGACAAACACCCCCACAACAGGATGCTGCCACCTCAATGCTTTACTCTAGGTATTGTGAACTACACTGGATTTCTGCCAGGTGTACCATTTGAGATTGAGGCCAATTAGATAGATTATGGTCTCTTCTGAGCATCAGAATCTTATTAAATTGTTATGGCATGTACACAATGACCACTATTTTCCATAAACCCTGTAACTTCTACAAAGTGATCATTAACCTCTTGGTAGCCTCTCTTATCAGTTTCCTCCTTGCTCTTCCATCCAGTTTGGAGGGATGGTCGGATCCAGGGAGGGTCCCAGTAGTACCAAAAACTTGCCAGTTATTTATAATGGACTTTATTGTGCTCCTTGGGATTTTTTTTTACTGTGCTCCTTGGGATTTTTTTTTTACTGTACTCCTTGGGATTCACTAATCACAATGATTAAAGTTGATCATAGGTGAGGCCCATAACCATGGTCTGCAGCGGAAATGAATGTTACTTATACCTGATGTTGGCGATATTTTATTAATCACAATATTTCTTGTTAATTCTTCTGAACAGTAGTTGACGTCTTTAACTTGGATGTTATAGATTGCATTGAATAAGTAAAGCTAGAGAAAATATTGGTTTGTGTGTTTTCATTTAAGGATGTAAAGCAAAGAAAATGTGAATATTTGAAAGGGGGTGATTCTTTTCTAGCCACTGTAAATAGCAAGAATATATATTAGTTTATTATTTATAATAAACTTCTGTGCAATTTAAGTAAAATAGTATAGGAGTGTTTTTTTGCTATGCTGCAAGAAACAAATACTTACATTTTACTACTTTGATGATCTTCAGGTGTCTTGTCCTGATCTTGTTTTTGTGAGAGAATTACATTCTACAACGTGTAGACAGAAAAGTAGTATAGTATTCCAATCAAAAGACCATATGAGTGAAGCTTTCCCATTTCATGAATCTGCTTTTCTGAATGCTCTGCTGTTTTCTTCAGTTTTCATCATTCTTTTCCTTTTCTTTTTGTAGTTTTGGCCTTTCCATCCTATCTTTTGGGTATAGCTCAGGATGGTTTGAAGAACAAACTGACCAGCCGCATCATGGACAGTAAATGGGGTGGCAAGACGGAAAGCATTTCTGTGACTCTGAACACAGAGCAAGCTTGCTTTACACGTGACGCCCTGTCGAAGGCTCTCTACGCCCGACTCTTTGACTTCCTCGTAGACGTAAGTCTTTGGCATCAAATATGGGTGCATAATTTATTTCTTACATTTTATTAATCACAGACATACCAGAGATTGGTTGCATCTATTTTGAGTCTTGCAGTCCCTAAATTCTGAATTCTTAAGGTGTGTGCGTGTGCGTGCATGCATATGTACATATAGTAGAGGAAATAATTTTTTGACCCCTCACTGATTTTGTAAGTTTGCCCACTGACAAAAAAAACAGTCTATAATTTTAATGATAGTTTTATTTTAAAAGTGAGAGAGAGAATATATCAAGGAAAATCACATGATAAATATAATATGATAAATAATATACAATGATTTATATTTCATTGATTGAAATACGTATTTGATTCCCTACCAACCATTAAGAGTTCTGGTTCCCACAGATCAGTTAGATTCTCCTAATTTCAACTCATCACCTACCTTAAAGACACCGGTCTCAACTAGTCACCTGTATAAAAGACACCTGTCCACTATTGACGGGAGGATGGACAGGGCCACGTAATATAAAATTTTGAGTAACAACCTCCTTTAAAATGCAAATCAATGTATATATTTTATGTAATGTGATTTTCTGAATTTTCTTATTATTTCTCACTGTTAAAATAAACCTACCTTTAAAATTACAGACCGTTCATTTCTTTGTCAGTGGGCGAACTTACAAAATCTGTGAGGGGTCAAATAATTATTTCCTCCACTGTGTGTATATATAAATATATATGTGCAAAAGTGGGAACAAACATTTTGAACACTACTTTATGTGTCTGTATATGTAAGAGTTGTTTAGAGAAGCAGCTAATGTTTTAATTTTTTTATTTTTAGATTTCAAATATTTTATTCAATACAAATAAATATAATACTGTAGACATGCCCGTCATTGTGTTTGGTTACCATTTCCAGATTACCATGTATATGTTTACGTATAGATAAATAGTTTGATCCCATTTATCTCCTCGAGTGTCTTTCGAACAGCAAAAACACAAGTTATCATTAGAATAAATGCAAACAAACAAAACGAGTTCAAAAGTTAAAAGTGTAGAAAGTAGTTGATGTGTGTTGGGAGCTGTTAGAACAGAGCAGGTTTGGTGATTCCCCCTCAATGCCTCCAGAAATTGCAGGGACGTGAGAAACTCTCAGCAGCATCAATTTATTTAACCACTGATTAAACCAAACCAGGAATTTGATGGTTACTACAAATAATTCTGGGCTTCAATAAGGAGAACTTTGGAAACATGTACTGTTCACTGTCTTAATTGTATTTGTATTAATTATAGCATTTGTGATCTGAAAATAAAATAAAACACTCACTGCCTCTGAACTACTCTTATATATACGTTTCTCAGGGGTCCAAAATGTTAGCACATGGACATGCGTGCGTACGTGCTTGCAGACATACTCACATATCCTATGTATATGACTGAATATCAGTCCATCATAACACCTCTTCAGTATAGTTCTTAAGAAAATTAACTGGGTAACTGTGGTCCTGGAGGGCTGGTGTCTACCACAGATTGGTGCTCAAGCACACCTGGTTCAACTCACCTGTTCATTGATGGTTTAGTGAGTGTGTTTGAAGAGGGGAGCTACTAACTGTGAAGGACACCAGCCCTCCAGGACTAGAATAGAATTTTTTCTGTTATGTTAAAGGCCATAAACAAAGCCATGCAGAAGGACCACGAGGAGTTTAACATCGGGGTACTGGACATTTATGGCTTTGAAATCTTCCAGGTAAAAATTTGTAAAAATGAGCATGTTTTGATTTTAGAACAGTAAACTTGCAACCACGTCAATGTATTATCTTTGTCTGATACATTTACAGCAAAATGGATTTGAGCAGTTCTGCATAAACTTTGTGAATGAAAAGCTTCAGCAGATTTTTATTGAACTCACTCTGAAGGCAGAGCAGGTTGGTATAACAATTTTTTTTAAGAATGACCTACTAGTCTGTGCATCTCAGGAGGGAAGGACTACTTCTGATTCTGTCTTTAATTTGTATAGGAAGAGTATGTTCAGGAAGGAATCCGATGGACACCCATTGAGTATTTCAACAACAAAATTGTCTGTGATTTAATAGAGTCCAAAATGGTGAGTTTCCAAAACTTTGCAAGTTTATAAGTTGTTTATAGTTTATAGTTTATAAGTATGAATTGTGTAATAAATACTATTTTGGGTGATAAAAAGTCATTCACGATTAATTTTTAATTTTTATATATTAATGGTATATAAACTAATTAAGCCACCTGAGCAGGCACATTGTGCAACACCAATGTGTTCCTGAGTTTTAACACTACATCACTTGCGGCTTTACCAATGTTAAATTATAAAAATAAAAATGCATAAATCTAAATGTAAATAGACCTTTCATTTTTTCACAGAACCCTGTGGGTATCATGAGCATCTTAGATGATGTGTGTGCTACCATGCATGCCAAAGGTGAGGGTGCAGACCAGACTCTTATTCAGAAACTGCAGGCACAGATCAGCACTCATGAGCATTTCAACAGCTGGAACAAAGGCTTCATAGTGCATCACTATGCAGGCAAGGTAATATACCAACCTCTTCTACATCAGTGATCATATGAATGTGCAGGTGAGCTCGAACATGTTTTTGCTCTAGCACACTTTATTTGAACCCTAGCTTAATTAAACAGCTTCTCATTGGCTACATCCAATGTAATTAAACAAATATGAAGTATTGATTTAAAGTTTGTCCTGCAACTTTAAATCTCACATATCAGGCTGTAAAAAATTTATTATCTGATCAGTGTGTGTTGGAACCATGCATTGCCCCCCCCCCTGCTGATGATATGTAAATTCATCTATTTAAAAAAATGCAATTATGTGGTTCAATATTCATTTACTAGCGTAAAATTTGAATAAACATAAGTATGACTTTATTGTCAGTGTAATTTAGCATTACTTTTTTCCCTCTTTCTTTTTTTTTTTGTTTTTTTTTTGTTTTTATAGTATAATCAAAACTATTATAGTCATCATGATCAGACTTATCTTTAAATCTCACACTATTGGAAACCTTAACTGACGAGGGCTAGAATAGTTTTGTTACTCCTTCGAGGGACTTAATCAGCCACCCTTGTATGGTCACTTGACCGCCATTGGCTCTTTGGTCTCATGATAGCCTTAAAACCTGTGTGGACTTTAAAACCGTTGTTGGATTTTATGAGTAATGACAGTTTGATTGACTGGAAATGTTCCCACCACGCTTTTGGGAGTGGCTGGGGTTTATCGGCTCACACCCCACAACAAAATCTCAACAAATAAACCAAAAGAGCTGAACATTTTTTGCATGATTTTTTGAAATTCTTGATTTTGATATTGATGAAATCAGAGCTTTAGAAACCAAGCCTAACTGTGAGCCTCTTGTTGGGTTTTTTGACCTCAGTACAATAAAAGCCCATCAGTCACATGGGAAACATCTTCCAGTCTTCCGCACATGGACTGGAAGCCAGAACTTGGCTTATTCAAAGTAACCAAGCAGACCGTAAAACATAAGTAAAAATAACTTCTAACAATTTCCTAACTGGACAGGGCTCAGTAAATCTGGTGGCATACATGAGTATATTTGGAGTTTGTCCCGAGTTCTCACTTTTATGTGTTTCAGCTTTAGGTTTTTTTGTTGGACTGTGGTGGATACACAGTCGGAGGGGTGGAATGTAAAGATTCAGCCCACCAGTTAATTTGTTGTGCTCATCTTTATCAACAGTCTTAGTGCTACTGCTATTACTTGTATTGGGTTAGTTGCTCAAAATCAATAAAAAATAATTAATTACTTCCCTCAATATGTAATGCGCTGAATTATTACATCCTGAAAAAAGTTACTTTACTAGCCCTTCAAAATAACCAATAAAGCTTGAACAAATCTGTACCAATGGCAAATAGTTATTAACACAAAATATGTTCCCTTAAAATAAAGGTGAGGTTAAGTATTATTAAAAAAATGTATATGTATTTTAAATATATTATGCTCATTATTGTTGTCTGAGCCATATGTCTAATAACAAAAAATGATATTTTATTAAATAGGCAGCTGTAATGTTAGTACATCAATTTAAACTAGAATGTTACATGTTATTACTAGAAAACATTTCTCATTACTGTAATGTTACGTCTGCTACCCTCAGAACTTGCATGTAATACAAAATGCACAGTGGCACAACACACACTGGTTCTGCATCATGTCAGGCCCTGTGATTATACCTGTGTATTGAGAATGCTAGAAGCCTGACTAAAGAAGAGAAGATTATTTATAGCAAAAGTTGCAAAAGGACACATCCTGTCCTAAATATCACACAATATAAAAGATCAACACCTGTGAATCCAGTGAAACTGGAAAATACACAAAAATGTCTTGTGGTGTTTCCGTAGACCTGTTTCTTTGAATAATGAAAATAATTATTCAGCAAATATTGCTACAAGCTATTACTCCTGAAATGCAACTTTGGCAGTAAAGGCCACGCCTACTACAACATATGCCACACTCTGTGCACATTGACCCTACTCTCTCTCTTAATGAGCTTCACTGCTGTTTCCTAAGTAGAAATAAATGCCACTGCTTTAGAAAACATATTAATGTAAAGGGTTCACCCTCTTGTCTTTTTTTAGAGAACCAGGACATGCATTGCACTTCTTTGTGTTTTTTCTACTGTAACAGTTCTGGTTCTATTCAAAAACTTGTTAATCAAAGCTTGTTAATCCACTTCATGGATTTAATTGGGTGTGAAGTGTGCAGTGAGCTGGGATGGAAAATGGTAGCTTTATATGAGGAATGAATTTATTAAACAGTTAATAATATTCATTGGCTGACCCCAGTGATGGTCCTTGCTTCTCTGTAGGTCTCGTATAATGTCAGTGGCTTCTGTGAGAGGAACCGAGATGTGCTTTTCAATGATATTATAGAGCTGATGCAAAGCAGTGAATTGTAAGTATGACCATTGACTTTTCTGCTCACTTTCCCAGGTTTTGCCTTATACTGGTTAGTTATTCAGAAAAGAGATGATCATGGGCTCCAAAGAATCTCTACATCATGTTTGTGTACATAGTTGACCCTTTAGGATGAACGAAACTAAAAGTACTTTATTTTATTCTGGCTGTCCTTTGGGGGGGTGCCCAATTTCCGAGCTATAGTAATTCATTTAAATACATTATTAATTCAAACCCTCTTTCTGTTTGCACAGTGATTTTATCCGAGGCCTTTTCCCAGAGAATCTCGAAGCTGAGAAGAAAGGCCGTCCTACAACAGCAGGTGCCAAGATCAAGGTATTAAGCTTATTACAGAATGTGGAAGTTATTTTTGACAAGGTAGTGAGGTGACCCTCATCTGAAATGTCCACCGCTCTGACCTCTGCAGAAACAGGCTAATAACTTGGTGCAGACACTGATGAAGTGCACCCCTCACTACATCCGCTGCATCAAACCCAATGAGACCAAAAAGTCACGAGACTGGGAGGAGAGCCGTGTGAAACATCAAGTGGAGTACCTGGGGCTCCGGGAGAACATCAGGGTGCGCAGGGCGGGCTACGCCTTCCGGCGTGTCTTCAAGAAATTTTTACAGAGGTGGGTCAGATTATACACAAGCTTTAAAGCCATTTTACCAAAAGCACTCAATCAAACAAGACATGTTTGGTGTCCCATGTTAGATTTTGGAGTAATGAGGCTAAGGTATCTAACAAGTAATAGAAGATTCACCAGTTAGCACAGTGTAAACTTCTGAGTTGATTAATCCTCTCAAATAGGCAACAATGGCACTGTATGATGGATTGTCTGGAATCTGTACTGTTCTGTAT
>JBBIGC010000007.1:21021015-21033358 GCA_037576955.1 Lepidarchus adonis | reverse complement strand
AAATGTAATGTAAATCTCCCAAGAAATTCTGTACAGATACCAAATACTTTGACAATCAATATATACCTAATACACTTGTGTTTGTATTTTGTCCACACCAAGCCACGCCCCTCCGTAAGCCCCTCCCCATACGCAAGCCCCGCCCCCCAAATCTCACTCTAAGCTGAACTCAAAAGTTGGCAGCCCTGTCTTTACACACAGTTTCTGTAGCTTTGTTATAATCTTTTCAGAGGGTGGGAAAACAATGGGCAAAAATAAATGTTTAGATAAGACAAAGATCTTAATTAATTTAATCTTTACCTTATAACTTATATTACAATATTACAATTTTTCTGTTTCTTCACTTAGATTGTTCAATTTCTTATTCCAGTTTTGCTCTACCACTGAATCATTCCTAATATATATTCCTAACACTTTAATTTCTTCTTTAATTTCTACCCCTGTCAATACTCCTCCTTCTTTATCTCCAATCCATACTGCTTCGGTTTTTATCTTGGTTAAGTGCAGCCCCAGACACTAACTCGTAATCCTTAAAGTGCTATTTTATACTATCAAAATCATGCTGGGTTTTCACAAATACCGTAATGTCATCCGCATATGAAGACAACCCATCTCTGTACTTTATTTAGAATTACTTCTGTAATTTTGTCATTTTCTTTTGTTGTACTCAGCAACGGGCTAATCGCTAATACATATAGTGCCTCTCTCAGCGGACACCCCTGTTTTAACCCTCGGTTAAGCACTGTTACAGCATGGAGCCTTCTAGGCTGACTGACGTGTCTCGCTGGACTACATTACCCACACGCGCGCAGCATCATGGGATGATTGAGGGCGCGCAGCAGTGACGTGTGTGTTGTAGCTGGTGGCCACAGCCGTGAATCGGCACAAGCTCGTAACAGCAGCGCAATACGGGGCTGTATAATCTACTAGGATTTTGTTTGGCGCTCAGGGGCGTTATCATAAACTCTGTTTTACGTGGGGAATATGGAGGCGTATTTAAGGAGCTGCCGCAGTTTGCTTCAGGTAAAATGACACCGACTGCAGTTTCTTAGTTTATCGACCTGTTCGTGACTTTAGTTAATACAGTTTGCGCGCTGTGGTTTAATCTTGATCTAACGGAACTATCTTCAAAATAATATAAATATTAAGCCGACAGCGGATGTTGAGTCCGAAGAACGAGATGGGGAGAAAGTTTCTTGAACATTGATCGCTGTTTTTCTCGTCTGTATAACGCGCATGCGCAAATGTAATAGCCAAACAACACTGATTGTTTTAAAATATTTTACTCCATTTCATATTATTTTGATGTTTAACAAGGATGTTGGTTGCGATGATAGTTGCGTTTGGGTTTCGCAGACCTGCACGAATACTGCCTGTGTGCGCGCAGCGATCTGCCTGAACACACAACATTTACATACGTGTGAAACGAAGCACGCGCGTCTCTAATTCTCTTCGAGCGGGAACTGGGTGGGTTTCGTTTGTGCGTTAACATGTTCACAGACTTCAAGATGCTGATCAAATGAAATGGCAATGCCTCCCAAGTTTTCACATTTTATGCACAATTCAGTTAGATGAGTATAATCAGAGAAGAGGAACAATTGTAAAAACTGGTGCTCTGTCCAGTTGTGCTGTAGATGAAAATGCATAAAACCTCATTCATATATTAGTCTTAAAAACAGTGCTTGATACATCAGGGAGTAAAGACAGAACATTGTCAAGTAAAATGTTACAGTAGTTACAGTCTTGTGCAAGTGACCGTTACAATGACTAGTTAATGGCATTTTAAAAGTAATTAAATCACTCCATAAATCCTCATTAGTTACTAGGGTGGTAACTTCACTAAGTAATGGTTTCTGTTACTTCTAAATCTGTCCGTTTTCCTTGCCAATGCTTAAAAAAAGAATAGCGATAGCAGCAGGTTATTTGGGCTGCTGTGCAAATTACTTTCACTTTTCACTTTCAAGCAAATGATTGTTAGAAGTAATGATGGCAGAGGCTTCACAACCCATCTTGGCTGCAGAGATGGGGTTTTGTACCTTAAACTGTCTAAAAAGTTTATTTTTACATTTATATATTTTGGATTTTGGTAAGTAGAGGCCATAATTTAGGAATGTCCAGATAACACTATAAATAAAGTCCTTCAGCTCATTGAAGCTTGCTGTTCCTCTTATGGTCAGAGTGTGTAAATATACAATGTCTCATCCATTAAGATTTTCACACGAGTAATGAGTCCATTTACATTTTTATGACTGTAAATGTGTTACTTGGTTTATAAAGGTAAGTCATTATGTTCCTTTTTACAGTATTGCAGTTACACCGTCTGCAGATCACTGCCAGTGTACACTAGTTTAAAGTCAGTTTTTTTTAATCAGTTATTTTTATTCTTAGCTCACTAAAGCTTATTGACGTCTGGTGGACTTCACTATGCTCTTGCAAAGTACAAAGGTTTATAGTCCTTTTTTCTTTCACGTTTTTTCAATTGCTTAAAGTGCAAGCATGTGGCTACAATGGATTAAGAGTTCTTACCATTTTTTATATGATTTTTCCTCTTTTTGTTTGTTTAGATATTGTTTTGTTAAATAAATTGGTTATAGTTAACGAAGACAGCAGATGTAAAGGGTGTACAAATTTTGTTTGTTTAGGTATTTAAAAAATGTCCCTAAAATTTAAGATGTCTTTTTGCTAGGACTCCCCAGTTCCATAATATAGCCATCTCTGAGTGGGTGAAGGCGAATTTCTTATTAGATGAATTGTACAATAGTTTGTGTAATCCCTGTAACCAAAATCTATATCCAATCTAAAAGTGAATCTTCTTACCAACACAATTGTTGTAGCGTATGTGCATTTTTATTGCTTATATTTTTTCTGCTTTATGAAGAAAACTAGCGCACATTTTTCTAGACTGCATTACAAGGTTTCCCCAATTAAAACCTCATGTTGAATAATGAAGCCTTAAAATAAAGCTACAGATGATTTTTTCAAATGATGATATTGATATAAATACATTCATGGTTCACCCCTAGTATAGGATGAAATGTAATGGAACAGGCTTTAAACTGATCTAATTTCCTTAGGAAATGCATTGGCTTGGGACTGAGTTATGGAAGCGTGAGCACATTGCCATCAGAAGCAGAAGGACTGCCTGAGCAGAAATGTGTTTTCACCGCACTCAGTACAGATCTGTTCACTTAACCTGTCTTTAGCAGTTGTGTAAATTTAGATTCTCTTGGACACTGGTTTTAGACGATCTTAGATTTTATATTTACTCAGCTTGTTTAAACAAACAGACCCACTTTACTTTTCCCCATTTCAATCCATTTGTCAGTTGATCATCAACCAGTTGCTAGATGAATGTTCAGTGCTTAATGAATAGAGATATGGAGTCTATTGTCTAGTCTTTATCCATTGTTCTACACCATTAGGGTCACATGAAGAACAGCTTGGGGTTGCTTCATGTGGTGCTGGGGAATGAGGCATGTGATATGGACTCAATGGTATCAGCCCTCACCTTTGCCTATTTTCTGTCAAAGGTAAGTTACTCATTATCTTGTAGTAAATCAGATTTAGTATATGAGGGTTAGTGGCCTGGGTGTGGGACACTTGGCTTTCCCATGTATGGCATTTAAAGTGTTTTTCTTGGCTGTGTTTTACTGAAGGCAGTGCCAGGTTTAAACCCTCCTTGTTTTATTTCTAGACACTGGACTCTGGGAAAGCAGCAGCAGTTCCTGTCCTGAACATCCCCCGCGCAGAGTTCCCTTTGCGCTCTGACAGCATTTTCTTGCTGAAAGAAACCGGCTTATCCCATGACTATTTGCTGTTCAGGGATGAGGTGAATCTTCATGGCCTACAAAAGCTGGCCATTACGTTAGTGGACCACAACATTTTACCTGAGTATGTATGTTTCCATCAGTCTAACCCATCATGATGTAGTAGAGGCATATTGATTGCTGTATTGTTCCAGGTTGAGCAAGTTCTTTTTTAAGCGGCCTTGGGATTGTGAAAGGCACTTATATATGTATTCAACGTATTATTGTTATGTATTATTCACTTTTCCCTTCTGAGGTCAAAGTTTTAATATTTTTGCACATTTAATGGTTTAAAAGTATTTAGATTCTTCAGTTTTTATGGCTGAGATACATAAAAGATCTCTAATACCTCAAAAATTGTACCCGTTGAATGCATTGAACCTGTTTAATTCAAATCCCAGCACATTATCAGGATGCTGTTACTATCCATTTTTGGACTTTGCATCATTCTTACATGCAGACCTTTAGCAAGGTCTTACTGAGATGTTCATGAATGCCATAAAAAAGCACAGACATGCTTCTCTGTATGATTATGTACAAAATACATTTCTGCTATTTTTAGTTTTGTTTGTTTGTTCCCCCCCCCCCAGTCACATTTATACATTTATACTGCTCGATTACACTTTTATTCACACTTGTCCTTTTCAAATGCACCTACTGCATTTAGATATTTAGTGGACTGTGTGTTTCTTGTGCAGCGTTTTACATTTTCAAATCAAGCTAGTGTGACACTGGTGCAAAGTAGTCAGGTTGTAAAGAAGTTATGCAGTGTTGAATGCCTGGCAGTCACAGTGCAGAAACCCCTAAACATTTTAAGCTACAAAGCAATAAGAGAGTTGAATATTTTTGTTTAGTGGCTACAAGTGAATTATAGCTGAAATAAATACAGTTTAAAATCTAACAAAGACTGGTGATATGTGTATTGTCCCTCACGGGCAGTAAAATGCTTTTAAGCTTTCACATTTGTAAGCTTAAATGTAATACTCATTCAGACACCAAAAATGTTTTATGAGAGTGACAGGAAAGATTCTAAAGGTGGAGTGCATGTAATGTTAGATTATGCATGTAGCCAAGCTGACTGCATTGCATTAACATGAGGACACATTCCAAATGTAGCACACTTGACTACATTTCAGTCACAAACTTGGTTACACTTGTCTTATAATTTTATTTGAAGTGAACACTAATATAATGGAATAAATTTTTCTGTCAAGTGTACACAGAACGAGAGTGTTGTCTGCAGTGGTGAGTTTCTAATGGTGTGTATCATCAGCTGAAATGCACTGGTTGCATTTGGTTGCTGATATGCAACTGGTGCATTTATCATGAGCAATAATTATATCTGCTGAGGTGCAAATACATGGAACTGTAAAAACTATAAAACTGGAAATACATTTTTGTTGTTTGCGTATTGATTGGGTCTGCTTGTTCACTGTAGGTTGGCTTAGTGTTATAATCATTTAAACCAGGAGTATTCATCTCTTGTTCCAGCACCCAAAACCATGCTGAACACCTACCTCCAGTACTGAAATAATAATAATAATAAGTTATATTTATATAGAACCTTTCGCAAACCCAAGGTCGCTTTACAAAGAAGTACAAAATGGAATGGAAAAGGTCATTATTTGAACAGAAAGGTCTTTAGATCATATTTAAATGATGAGAGACCGCAACAGTCATTAAGAGATTGTGGAAGAGAGTTTTATAGTTTGGGAGCCAAGGCTCTGAATGACCTGTCTCCTAGAGTGGAAAGTCTGGTACGAGGAACCAGAAGAAGATTACTGCCAGAAGATGTGAGGGAGTGTAGGGAGTCAAGAAGTACTTATTTACCAGTAGCCATATGGGTATTGTTTGCTATCTTGGTCTGTTGTGCTTACATGGCATTGGAGAACGTAGTCATTATTGACATGTGACATCTGGTGAACTTTGGTAACATGAGCTTGTCTTCAAGTCGATTCAAGGAAAAGCTCATACATTCATAATTCATGGCCCTCGTAAAGCCTCAGAAGAAATCTGTTAAGTTATTCTTTGTTCAGCTAACTTCAAGATAAATGTTCAAGTTAAATGAATATAAGATATGGTAATTTTATTGATCCATCGTCATCTGAAAGGTGTTTATAACAGCCGTAAAAAAGCAGTACAGTGTTGTGGTTTAATAATTGCAGATGAGTAGGAAGTCTATGCTGAGTGTACTGAAATACAGGATGTCCTCCTTGCAGAGCCGACGGTGGATTAGAGAATGCTGTAGTGGAGGTCATTGACCATCATCGACTAGACAGAGCCCCCTCTCCTTGTTGCCGTGTTACTGTGGAGGCCGTGGGCTCCTGTGCCACCTTGGTGACGGAGCGCATTGTCCAGAAGGCACCTGAGGTGATGGACCAACAGGTGGCACAGCTCTTATATGGTAACTACTAAGTCATCCTAGTATGAAGGAGTAGCAATAGTCATGTAGACTTGAGTAAACGATGGTTCTGACACACACACAACTGAAACGAAGGGGCTAAGCCCAGCTCCTAAAAAAGGCCCCACTTCATAATCCCCCCTCCACCAAACTTTACTCTTGGCACAATCACAGTTCACTGAGCTCCTGAGAGCGACCCATTCTTTCACAAATGTTTATAGAAGCAGTCTGCATGCCTAGGTGCTTGAAGTTATATACCCATGGCAATGGTAGTTTGGAACATCTGAATTTCTTTATTTAGATGGTGAGTGGATACTTTTGGCACCCAGTTGTCCTCTGTTGGATGTCTTGGTCATTATGAGTTTATGGTTTAATTAAAGAAATACATTCAAATTGAATTGCAATATTTTCTTTTTCACATTGCATAATTCAAGCATTGAGATGTATTCATTCAGTCATTCAGAGGGATTACATTCAAAAGAGTTCACTTTACAGAGGTATACAGAGGACAAAAATCTGCATGTGCCTGTCTTTCATTAATAGACTGAAAATGTTTAGGCAAAAACCTTTTATCTGGTAGATGTTGTAAAACACTGGTTTAACTTTAAAAAAAATATAAACAAATATGACTTTTTGAATATTTGTATGTGGTATGTGGTAACCATTTTAATGAAAGAAGGATGATAAACATGAAGATGGCATCAACTAGATGCTTCAGTAAGTTAAGTGGGAATGTTCTTTTTGGACTGTGAAGCTGCCACAATAATTAAACAGGATTATTACCTGGCTCCATGGCAATTTTCAACATGAATGCTTGTGCTCACAGCCCAGTCTGTTGTTTACTTGGCCTGGAGCCAACTGGTTGAGCTTGGAGTGCTTATTTTAGACACAGCACTGCTCGAAACAGACCAGACAGCAACACAGATTTAATCATCTCACTCCGAAGCAGTATGTTCTGAAAACAGTAAGTTCATTGACCTCTGCAGCGCTGCATAATTCACTAGATTTTCAGGTATTTATGAATAGTAACAGTAATTAGTTTGTAACAAATTCAATAAGAAAAATCTTATTTACGGTCACTAAAATGACTAATCAAATGTACTTTTTCCTTATTGTCAGGTACAATAATCACTGACTGTGTTAATATGGCGCCAGAGGCGGGAAAAGTCACTCCCAAGGACAGCCAGTATGCCATTCTTCTAGAGACGCGCTTCCCTAAGCTCCCTCCTAGGAGCATCCTCTTCCAGTCTCTGCAGAATGCCAAGTTTGATGTGACAGGTAAGCTGTCAATTAGAAACCAAAGCAAGATGCATTGCCATGTTTTTGCTTGAATAATTAAAGACATATGTTGTAAATTAGGCCTCACCACTGAGCAGATGCTGTTAAAGGATATGAAAGCGTTATCGGGTGGAGATCTGAGACTAGCTGTCAGTGTTATCTATATGACACTTGAGGTAGGTGTTATATTGACTTTCACTTTAATTTTCCACCCATCTCATATTATTATTATATTATTTCCATATAATCCTGTATTATCATATTCGGTTTTGTTGTTTTGGGTCAGCTTATTAGAACATTTGCAGGTCTGGCCTACAAAGCAGTGTTATGACTGATTTATAAATAATTTACAGAAACATTTGTCAGGTTTAGGTTGTTGATTAACAAATATTTTTGCAGTTATGACATCTTTTATAACGGGTCTCATAATGGGTGGGGATCATAAGAACCCTCAATCACACATCACTACTATTCTGTGTATGTTTCATGTGCTTAAGGAAGCATGTGTATGATTTTGTATACATTTTTTTTGTCTCCATTTATGATTTAGTTTGATTTGCACTAAGAGTGTACAGTGATCAAGCTCATGACTCTTGTCCTCAGACCCAGTGTAAATTTCACAGCAACAGTAAAGTAAAAATGTTGTATGTTTCCTTAGGATCCAAAAAGACCCAGATATATAAACATATATTTTTCTGTTCAAATTTAAAATTGGGCTTTTCAACGGAGTTGGTTTGTTTAAATATTTGAAAACCACCGTGATTTAAGAACATTTTAACCTTTTTGTTAGGCTATTTTAAAACACTGAAAAACCCATGTATTTGTAGTCTTTCCTGCAGAGAAAGCATCTACAGCAGGAGCTTTGCGAGTTTTGTCACAAGTATAGCTACAACCTTGTTGTGGCCATGACAATCTCATTCATGGACAATAAGGAGCCTTTCAGACAACTTGCAGTTTACAGTTCGAACACACACTTCAAGGATGAGGTACATCAGTCTTTTTGTTTTATACCATTCAGGAAATCAATGCATCATTACCTTGGTAACTGCTTGTGTCAAATGGTAACTTTTATAGAAATTTCACATTTTTACTGTAAAGTACAACCCTGTAAAACAAAGACATCATATCGCATGTTGAAACTTAAATGAAACAGTTAATGTTAAAGTTTAATACAACAGAACATTTTTAACCATATTTCACACAACACCGGCTTAAAAGTGATTATCCTACATTTTACAGAACATCTCCACTTTTTTGGAAACAGGGTTGTACAGAGATATGTGATTCTAATAGAATGTTAGATGGGTCCAAAGTGATTGTTATCTGGAAGATTGTAAAATAACTGTGAGGAAGCTGTGGAACAGTTAAAATGAATAATGATTCTGTTTGCAGATTAGTTTAAAAGGTTTGTATTTCAAATAATTCTGGATGTTTGTTATTGATCAGTTTACTATTAAATGCTCACACAGTGTGGTCAACTTGCATGCGCACATGCATGAGTACACTGAGAAATGTTTTAATTTTTTGTTTTTATAATATTTGCTTCATTTAATAGGTAAGCAAAGCACTAGAAAGAGCCAGAACCCCCCATCTGGACCTTAGTCCAATGAGCAGTCCATATTCAGATGTGAAGGCTTATATCCAGGAAAACACACTGGCCTCTCGCAAGAAGGTATTACCCATTATTTCAGACTTCCTTAAAGAAAGGGAGAAGAAAATGTCACAAGTAGGCAGCAACTTGGAAGACTTGGAGCTGGAAGATGAATACACACAGGATAGCAGTGACTCTCAGCAGTGCTGTGAGGACACGGCCATGGAAGAGGATTCTGGTGTTCCCCCAACCCCCATGAATAGCTTGGTTGAAGGCTGCCCTCTGGACAATGGCCTTCCCAAGATTAATGCAGAGATGCTAGTGGAAAAAGTCAGGAAGATAGCTAGTGAAGAGGACCTGCCCTTTGAAGGACAATGATGCCACACGGCCTCTTAGGATTTTAGCTGTGGTGAAAACCAGTCTTTCTTCTTGTTCAAGAGTATGCACTGCATATGCAAAACCACAGGGCACAAAACACAAAAAGTAATTGTTTGTGGTGTGAAAAACTGAATTTTCTTGGTAAAGTACATCTACTTGGTTTCACAAACATGTTGTAAGCGAAGGCATGATGAAGGACAGAAACCTTATTATTAGAAAATTATTATTATTAAGTATTATTTATATTACAGTGTTTGAGATAATACAAGTTTTATTTGTATTACTTTTAACTCAATTGGTCATGCCTTGGACTCAGCACCTGATATTCTGCAAGTCGAAGAAGCAGTCTTTGCTCAGGTCCCATTATTTACCCTACCAGTTATGACTGAAGGAGAAGAGTATAGAAATAGGTTGATTAGACAGGAGGTACTGTGCCATTACCACTGATTCACAGTAAACAGATTTTTGTCATTGAGCAATGTTCTCATTCAGGTACTATTTTATTTCAGTGTCTTTCATGCCTTTCTTCAGAATGCCTGAACCTATTAATCTGGTTAAACAGAAAATTTGGTAATTAAAATATGTGGATTAAGGCCTGATGTCCCAGCCATTGTGCGTTTCATCTTATTGGCCATTTTAAAAAGACCTAATTTAACGAGTTTTCAGTTCGGTGTTCACTTTTGAACTGATGGTAAAATATCTCCTCAAACAGTGTATAAATATGTAGCAGTATTGATACCAGAGTTGCCATTGTTTATTCTGCAGCTATTTCTTTTTAAATTTACATTATTGCAACAAGCTAATCTATGTTGGGCAGACCGATACTGATGGTACATTCTAGGCGGTGTAATAAGTGCTCCATGTCATTCAGCAGTAGTATGCAGCAGTAGATTAATTTCTGGGAATGAACTATGAGTTTGACAAAAGCTTTAAAGGCCATTAAGCTAGTTGTGTGGTTTGCCAAGTTCATCTACATTGATTATTTGTTTCAAACTCTCTTTGAGAAGCAGTAGCCAGATAATTGAAAAATATTATAAATAATTAGCAAGCTGCGATAATCTGATGCAAATGGTCAATTTGTAAAGAGATTTTACCATTTAATACCAAAGAGTTCTAATGCAAGCTTCAGCCTCTTGTGTGATGGAGGTTTGCAGATGGGCATGTGCTAAAGCTAATTTGCATACATAGCCACATTGCTTATTATGGTAATGTTTTCTTTTGTAAAGAATATTTAGTTTGATTTAATTCAGGTATTGGCTGCAGGGTTGCTTTGTTTGCATTTTATTGTACCATTTGGGAGGAAAGTATTTAGGATATTTTATTTATTTGATTTGAACCAACATAAAATGATTTAACATGTAACTCGCATGCCAAAAAGATATTTATGCTGATATAATCAAAAGGAATTAAATTCTGTTATGGATTTTGTAGAGTAGTTATAGTTGGTAATGAGTAACTCTTTGTGGAACTGAATTTAGATTTTTCATTTAAGTGGAGAAGAATCAAGTCTGTACATCACCTGACCACTTACTGGTGTTGTGTTTCAGTAACATTTGTCAGTGTTGCAGAAAAATGTTAACATGAGGCCGTAAGAGTTTTGATTTCGTCGTAGAGAGTAATTAATAGAAATTATTTCACAGGATAAATGTAATCAAATCACTGTGAATATTTTATAAAACACTTGAGGACGTGAAGCTTGATGTGTCTGTATGTTTTGATTAGTTAAAGCTTTTTCTTCTCTTGTGTTCTCTACATGTCCTAAGATTAGACATGGCAGGAATAGTTTCAGCATTTAGACAAAAGTGTATTACACAAATATAAACATATGGCATATAGGTAAATCTAAAAAAGCTCAATATTTATTTTAGGTTTCCATATACTCTATAGATTCATTACACATAGTGACATATGTCAAGCCTTCATTTCTTGGAATTTCGATAATTATGGCTTTCAGGTAATGCAATGGAGGAGATCAGTCTGTGGCACTGCTGAGGTGTAATGGAAGCCCAGGTTGCTTTGATCTCAGCCTTAAGGTCGTCTGCATTGTTGGGTCTGGTGTCTCATCTTCCTCTTGATAATACTCCATAGATTGGGGTTCAGGTCAGGTGAGTTTGCTGGACAATCAAGCACAGTAACATCCTAGTTGTTTAACCAGCTTTTGGTACCTTTGGCAGTGTGGGCAGGTGCCAAGTCCTGTTGGAAAATAAAATCAGCATCTACATAAAGCTTGTCAGCAGAAGGAAGCATGAAGTGCTCTAAGATTTTCTGGTAGATGCTGTGTCGACTGTGGACTTCAGAAAACACAGTGACCAACACCAGCAGATGACATGGCCTCCAAATTATCACTGACTGTGGAAACTTCACACTGGACTTCAAGCACAGTGGATTCTGTGGCTCTCCACTCTTCCTCCAGACTCTGGGACCTTCATTTCCAAATGATATGAAAAATTAATATTCATCTGAAAAGAGGACTTTAGACATTGAGCAGCAGTCCAGTGTTTTTTCTCCTCAGCCAGGTAAGATGCTTCTGACATTGTCTCTGGCTTGTGATGTGCTGACTCCAACCTCAGTCTACTCTTTGTGAAGCTCCCCCAAATTCTCGAGTGGATTTGGCTTGGCAATCCTCTCACTGTGGTAGTCTCTGTTGCTGGTGCACCTATTCTTACCGCACTTTCCCCATCCACTCAACTTTCTATGAATATGCTTGGATACAGCTCTATGAACAACCAGCTTCTTTAGCAATGATATTTTGTGGCTTACCCTCCTTACTTTTCCAGACTGAGACTATTGTAGGTGTTTTGAGTTATCTGATATTTACATTTACATTTATTCATTTGGCTGACGCTTTTGTCCAAAGCAACTTCCAGGTACAGGAACAATCAAGCATAA
>JBBIGC010000007.1:21010565-21020915 GCA_037576955.1 Lepidarchus adonis | reverse complement strand
AAGTGCTCACTAACACAGATTTAGATTTGTGAACAATATTTGAGAGTAATGGGTCTTTTGTGTTTGTAGAAAATGTTACAGATCTTTGAGTTCAGCTCAAGCAAAATGGGAGCAAAACCGAAAGTGTTGTATTGTTATTGTTGAACAAAAATATAAACACAACAAATACCTGATTCATTTGACTAATGATTCAATATTCTCCCCATATTTAGAATGAAATTAGAATGATTAAAAGGTGACAACTGTATTCAGCTTTCTTTCTATTTTAAAGCATTTAAATTTACATAATTAAACCTAAAACTTAGTAGTATTTATATACTATAATATAAATTCTATCAATAAAAAACAGACATTACTTCTATTGTTTATGTTTATTTATCTTTCAATATCTTGGGCTCATCACATCCTAAAGCTTATTACTTAGTAATTACATGGGCATGGAAACTGGTAGTTATCGGTAGGTTACATTAATGTGTTAAAATAAAAATGTTAAAACTTTGGGCACACTGATGTATAAAGTAATCCTACCATCCAGTCTGTGCTCAGTGCCAGTAATGGATATCTCCAGCTCTTCCTTTTTCATTCCTGAAAGTGCAGGGATCTGCGGTTGCAAATTACACAAGTACAGAAAGATTTATATAGAAAAAAAAACCAATTCAGAAGATAATCTTTACGCTAAGTTCTAAAAACATTTTACTGGTATAAAATCTCTGCATAAACACTGACTGACAATGTGACCAGCCAGAATGCAAAAAGAATTAATTTCATTATAGTGCTACATTAAACACACATTACAAACCTTTTGTATTATGTTTGATCATCAAACAAAAAGAAACAGCTAAGCAGACATGCCATTTAAAGCACATTGATTGCATCACTTTAGAAAAGAACACAGGTAATCTAGTTAACAAGAGAGTTTAGCTGATTTTCGACATGACTGAAACTCACCCACTGACCTACGTTGGGACCTGTAGGTTTAGTCTCCACGTTTGCAGCCTGTTTTGCACACTCTGAGGAAAATAAATTGTAGAAGAAATAATTCAACATTAAATTTACTCATATCTGCTCTTCATGCACCTTTATGTGGATAATTGCCTAAAGTACAAAGCTGCTTTTTAGGGTGGGGTTATCATATATATGGGGTTAATATTACTATAGGGATGACACACCATCTTTACTGATATACTGTGACACTGTCAGACCCATAAATATTATACATTTTTACACATGTTGCTTACCGAGGGTTTTATAGTTTTAAATAATGTCAAAATAATTTGTGTGTCATGCACAGGGGGATGCTATAAAAAGTCATGTCCGCTGTATTAATACATACACCACAGTATGCTGTTATGATGATAAAACACCCAAACTTAGTAAAGACTTTCATTTGATGTGGGAATTCTGCAGATGCCAAACACCTTTTGTATATATGCTGATGCGGTTCCGTTTATAAATTGTGAAAACTGTAACTGAATTAACATTAAGGAGAAATGGAACACTTGTAGAGAGGGGTAGGCATTGCCAAAGAGGACATGAATACTGGGACTGTGATACAGTATTATTCACATTCATGGACTTGAGTGCAGGATGTGCTTTATATCCATGCAGCCCACTCCTACTTCCTTTCCAACTTTTTGTGCTCTCTTGTGACTTCTGAAATTGTTATAACAGTAGATTTAAGTACCAAAACAAAAGTATATTAAGTACATTAAAACATAATAATATTACATAAATTAATATTGATATTTGAGGCTGCTGTGTTGATATAATATTCTGCCAAAATCACAATACTACACTGTATAAATTTTTTCCTACAACCTCTACCTGTAAAGGGCCTAAATATGCAGTAAATAAAACAGTGACTCTAATATAGTCCATTCACTAAATTAAAAAACACCATGATACATTAAGAAATATTAAAAATATATTGTTCTACCCCATGTTTCTATGGAATCATAGATGATTTTGGTCAGTCTCATCTTTCAAAAATGAGGGCCGGACAAGATCATCTGTGTCTGGTCCTCATAAATGTTTAGGTGTTAACTGTCCCACTGTAAGTATAAGGACATGCAGACTTGCATGTATGTATAAGAAGAGCAATACTGTATATACATAACACGAACTATACATAACTTACATATTCATGTGTTAAAGTGCCCTATTCAAGAGAAGGAGAAATGCATTGGGGAAAGAGGAATGGGTGGATATTGTCTGGCAGCCTTCAGTTATTCCACACAGCAGACAAAAGGATTCTTCAAGTTGTGGAATCTTTGTGAACACTGATTTTTTTATTTTATTTTTGCATTTTAAATCAAGTACTAAATATTTTGTGCATTCTGCATTTGAAGCAAATGAATGTTTAGTCCAGTGCAATGGAGTAAATACTCTGTTTACTAGTCCAGTGTGTATTGGGTCTAGGGATATGATCTGGTCTTATAAAATATTTGTCCAGCATAATGTCCTCCTTTCCCAGTTTGCCAGAACAAATCAAGATTGGAAATCGCTCAGAAGAGGTTGCAAGGAACAGGCTTAAAATCGCCAGTGAAATTTTGCAAAACTCTGGTAATTCACTAACAGTGTCAGGTTAAGGATTAATGCTATTCCTAGACCATACTGTGTAATAACATAACTCCACTGAGATTTAGGCTTAATTCCTAGATAGGATTAACCATAAACCCTGCAACTTGCTTTAGAACGTCTGGATGATTTGTGCCAGTCCTACCCAGCACACACTCTGTGGGTAAGACATTTTCTTAACACTGTGAATTCTTGGTGTGCCTACATGCCTTAACTGTTTTTTTCTCATTGCAGATTCAATGCAGTCAGTGCAATCACTGGTTTCATGAAAAATGCCTGTCACTGTCTGAGAAAGACTGGAAGTACTTCTCACAGAAGACGCATGACTGGGGGTGTCTTCATTGCAACCCAAACCAATAGGATTTAGACAGTTCCTGTTAAGGGAACCATCAAAACTAAAGAATCCCTTCAGTAGAAATTTCCAGTTGTTTTATGTTTTCAATTATATGTTGAAATATGTATTTATATGTATATATTACATGTATATAGTTTTCATTATTATAAATATAAATATGTTATATAAATAAATTGTGCAAAGTGCCTTTGTCTAACAAGAAGGGTGGATTCCAAATGATTGGAATGCAAAAAAAAAAAAAAAAAAACATACAATAATAAACAAAAGGACCATGAGGGGTCAAAACAGGGACGAACAATGAAAAAGACATTAAATGCTAATCTCAATTGCTAGTGGACTTCAGGGAGAAGTAACAATCTATCTTGGGGAGAGGGGCAAACATTGACAATGATACAGTTGAGTTCCACAATACAAGTCCAACGAGAAACATACAAAGGCATTTGGGTGCAAAGCAGTGAATAAAAAAATAAATCAACATTAGCTACTGAAGTTATTTTCACAAATTATCTATAGGTTTCACAAGTGTCAAAGTGCATGATATGTGTAGCCTGGCATGTGCCCTTTGACCCCAAGCTGATACTGAGTTGATGGAGTCTTTGGGTTTGGAGCAATAGGTTCCTGTAAGCTTAACCTCCATAGAAACCAATGGAAATTAAAGATTATTTAATTAAATAATTTTTTTAATTAGAAATTATTTTCACATGTCACTGACCGTGAACACTCCCGAACTGTGGGCCTTTGTCAGATAAGTCCCAATGTCTCTCCATGTTCCTGTGGAACAGTTCTTGCTCCATGCTGAGAAGTCTCCGCCTCAGCTCTTGGTTCTCGGTCTTGCTGGTTGTGAGCTCTCGCTGCAGAGCGCCGCTCCATCGCGTCGCCAGCGCGCACACATCTTTTAGCAGAGCGTCCACGAGAACCCTGAGCTCCACGTCAAACTGAGAGCATGCCATCACATTTAACCCCTCCATCACACACAAGGTGGGAAATGTTCACAGGAAGACTCTTTTGTCTCTGTCTTCTTTGCTTGTTGAGTTATTCTGGTTACAGCGTCAGCGTTCCCCTCAGTCAGGCACTACAGTGCCCCCTGCTGCGGTGGAGAAGCAGAACTGCACAATATACTGGCACCGTGGACTACATACTATGTTTTAGCTTCTATCGCGCAGATATATTCATATCCCAAACTCGACATTAAAGTAACATGATACAAATCAACTTTATTTTTTACGTCTACAATTTTAACAATATTTCAGTTTTCAGTACAGTGAATTATTATTTCATTAACTTGTTTTAATAGGAACAACACTTATTCTGGTAAATTAAACTGTAATGTGATTGTTCAGACTTCACAAATTAAACATTTGAATTTCGGTTTCAAATGTTCCAGCCGATTTGATTCCAGTGAAAACCGAATGTCTAATGTGTAATATGTGTAATTCTAACACATAAGAATATCAGGTATTATTTCTTAGAAGCTTATTGTATGTTTATACGTATATAGTTATACACATTGTGTATATTTAAAGATTTCGTTCAAAAGTACATTTTTCATAATATAAGTCGTTTTGAGTTTCTTTATTATGAGTAATACTACCTTATTAGATAACTAAAATGCTTTAGTTTTAACCATGCGCGTTATGTGATATGTGTCGGCTATTATTCTTTGTAAATCTATTTATGTACAGACTTGTTTTGAACTAATACACAGTATTTTGGAATGAACTCTTAATTTGGATTTTCTTACAGTTCTTTAGTCAGCGTTTCAGCTAATGAACGTAGTGAGCATGCGCAGTCTTTTCAGCGCTGCTACTATTGAAGGGCGCTCCGCGACGGTGCAGTGTAGTAGCTTTCAGTGTCGCCGTGGGAACTCTTTCAACGAAAATGCTGAAATTCTTGCCCAAATTACTTCTGCTAGTGTTGCTGGCATTTCCAGTAACTGTTCTGGTTAAAGGTGAGTTCATTGTTAAGCGTATGCTTTCTGGGGTTTGTTGTTCGACTCGGTGTGCTCATTGGTTTAGCATTTTTGTCAGCCTGTTAGCGTCGCGCACATATGGGCGCACGCGCTGAGTTTACCGTTAAACGCTCAGAAATTCGAATGACTGTTACCGTGTGCGCTGGATGAGTATTGTTGGGACAGGACGTCTCTGTGATATTCATACCTAGCTTGTTTGTTAGCTGTGTTAGCTACAACAGGAGCTAAAGCTCTTCGTTGGGCCACAGTCCTAACACCCTGAGATTTGTCAAACGAAACGCTCACGTGTTGTATAAAACCTAATACTTATTGTTGAATAAAACCTTGATAAGTTCGTTTTTGTCGGTAGATATGTCTTAGTGAGGTTTATTGTGTGTTAATTAACATAGTAAAGTTAGGTTAAGCTCATTTCGCTCTGAGAACGTGTGCACTGACGTGTCCTTAGTGGTTAGCGTTAGCATTTTAGCCTGTAAGGGTCCAGCAGCATGAACGCTACAGAAAATCACGTTAACACTCGTTTTAGCTTTTCTGGCTGACATGTTGGTACTCTAGTATAAACTACGCTTTTCAGAGGTTTTTCTTATGCACGAGAGTGAGCTAGCCGCTGAAAAACGCAGGAAAAGGACCGTAAGGAAGTGAGGGATGTTGAGCATAACTGAGCTCGCTCTGATTCTTTACCTGTATTAGATCTCTTACATATAGGAGAGGGTGGACCTGTGTTTACTATTCGACACTATTATTAATAATAGTGTTTTTTAATATAGTTTTATAAAGTATCTGAGAATATGATGTTTCAGACAGACTGGTAGCTGAAATCAAAGGCATATGCCAGAAAAAGGTTAATCCACAGGGTACAGGGGGTGTATTAGAGTGATGGTATAATAATAATTTGCATATGTATGACCAGTTATACAATTTTCTCAGTTCTGTATTAACAGAAAAGCTAAATTTTGAACAGTTGCTACTTTTATGCTATGCTTTGATGAGCCTTTTACAGGCTGGACAAATATGTAATTTACTTATGACCGTTATTAGCACGGCTGTTATTAATTTCAGTCAAAAATATGCCGAATAAGCTGTCTTTTGTAAGAAAATGTCTCAGAACAAGGTTGTGCTGAATAATGTGTTACAAAGAGAAACTAAGGTAATACTCTTGTCTTTCAAAAGCTTAATAATTATAGGGAAAATGTAGGCCAATAAGGTAACATCCTACACCTCTGGAAAGGTGTTCCTTAATTTCAAAATGGGAATGTTGTCTATTGGTAGTGTAATTGACAATTCATTTTTGAGAGTCAAAATACGAATGCAATCTGACTCACTAGTTATTTTACAGTTTTCATTTCTTTTACTAGCATGGTATGCCTTTTGTTCCCTTTGCAGAGAAAAATAGCATTTGTTTATGGGACAGTCCGAACATCAAGTTAAATGAAGAAAAAAAAATAATGTTTGGCGGCTTATAGTTTTACCTTGCACATATATGTTAATTTTGAATTTCTGTCTTTTTCAGGTCCATTAGTGGCTGCACAAGATGTTACAGAGGAAGAAGAAGCAGCTGATGAAGATTCTCCAGATGATGTGATTGCTGAGGATGAGGATGATGAAGCGGAGGTTGAGGATGATGACAACACAGAATTGGTATGAACCTGTGCTAATAAAACCTTGCACATTTTGATTCCTTTAACAGTGAGCACCAGAAATTGTATACATCTTTTTTATTGTTTTATTTTGATCTCTTAGACTGAAGAGAAAGATGAAGAAGAGGAAGAAACTCTAGCAGGGGAAGTGAAGCCTTCTCCTAATGCTGATACAACCATTCTGTTTGTCAAGGGAGATGGTAAGCTGCATTTTAATTTATCAGTGTTTTTGTGATTCATTTTGGCAAATAGTTTGGCTGTTGTAATGTTTTTGTTTAGGACATTTATTTAGTCAGTTTTTATCCCACCACCAAGCTTGTATTTTACGTAGACCTGATTTGATTAAAATAAAACCTTTAGAAAAATCATGATTCTGAATATTGTCATTTGTTGTTTATTTATGTCATGTTCAACAAACTAGATTTAAATGTATATATCCAATACTCAACCATCACTTGCCCTGTTTGCCACTGCTCTATCCTAGACTTTCCAGCCAACAACATTGTGAAGTTTCTACTGGGTTTTACCAACAAAGGCAGTGAAAACTTTGTGGTGGAGTCTTTAGATGCTTCATTCCGCTATCCTCAGGACTTCCAGTTTTATATTCAGAACTTCACTGCTCTCCAGCTGGGCACTGTGGTACCTCCTCAACGCCAGGCCACATTTGAGTACTCCTTCATCCCTGCTGAGCCCATGGGTGGACGTCCATTTGGCTTGGTCATCAACCTTAACTACAAAGATAGCAATGTGAGTGCTTGTAGAAATGCATGGGAGGGACAGTGGCTCATAATCTCCAGTGAGACCCATGGTGGAGGGTGGTCATCTTGTGATGGATATATCATAAGTGACCTACAGTAGCTGGGTTTGGTGATTTCAGAATCATAAGCCAACGTTAACCTACTTCTAATATGCTTTTCTTCTCTCTGAACATTAAGTTGGAATGTATTGCACATTATATTTTTTACATGCAGTGGGGCACCTATACCATATCAAGCTTGGCATATCACTGCTGTGGTCCTGCCTTTGACATTCAGCTGTATGAGATGATGCAGTTTAGGAGCCTGATCCATGCAGCTTTGTACCACAGCTGTGTGAATGCTATTATTCTAGTAGTGACTGAGACTGAAATTACTTAAGATTTCAGATTTACTATTGGTTTTCTTGTTAAATATACTTCTTATTTAAAGTAAATATGTATTTCATAAGGGACAAGGGACATGCCACTAGCACCTAAACTAGCATCTTATTGAGCACATAGTGCATGTGTGCACAAGTTTCTAATAATAGAATGTATGGTAGACTATTAGAAAATTACTGAAAAAAAAATGAAGCATCCATCCAGTTCTGTGTAGAAAATAGTGTGACCTACTTATAGACAAACACATCAATATAGACGCTGCTGTATCGATATTGGTAGTTTAAGAACTTTTTCTGTTCAAGTTTTGAAAAAGAAACCTCCCCTATGGTGCAGTGTGCTATAAAGCTGTATAGTGCCAGCAACTTTTCATTGAACAAGCAGGCCCAGAACTTTTATGTAAAAGGATTTATTTGGTGTATGCATACAGCAGACAATTCGGCTAACAAAGGAGGACATGCAGAATGTACAGAATTTTAGGATGTTGCATGATGCTATTATTCATTTTTGTTACCGTTTGCAACAAGAACTGGAGAAAGCAGACAATTTTGAGTTTGAATATGAAAATCTGTACATTTTCTTATCATAGGCTTGATTTTCCAGTGTTGTGCTCAAAATAATAAAGTACAGTTTAACTGTTTAGAATCAATTTTTCATCGTCCGTATCGTATCGTTGTCCCTGTATTATGATGCATATTGTGAGGTTGTTGGCAAAGTTTACTTTACTGTGATTTAATAGAAGAAAGGGCTGATGCCTTATATATAAAGTACAGACTCATCCTTGCTTTCCTTTTTTAAAGGGTAATATTTTCCAAGATGCAGTATTCAACCAGACCGTCACCATCACTGAGAGAGAAGATGGCCTGGATGGTGAAACGTAAGTAAAATCCTGGTGGGGGGGGGGGGTGACCCTCTTTAGATGGCCATAATTCCGATTAATGTCACATGCTCATCTTGTTCCTTTGCAGAAGGAAAATAACCTTGCTCTTGTTTGCAGGATTTTCATGTATGTGTTCCTTTCTGGGCTTGGACTGCTGGTTGTTGTTGGCTTGCATCAGCTACTGGAATCTAGGAAGGTAAAACGTTTTATCCCCAATAATAGAAAATTAAAAACAAAGGTTTTGTGACCATGTTTTGTGATGAGCTTCACACAGTTTGCATCAGTAAAGCCAAAAATAATTATTGTATATTTCTCAAATGAATGATTTTGATTGTTTTCTTAGAATTCCTACAAATACAACCAACTCTACCAAAAGGAAGTCCATCTAAAGTTCAACATTAGTGGTTGGCTGAAAATAAAGCTTTTTCTGAGACGTATCTGCTTAACAGTCACAAGAGTGTTTGAAGGTTTATGTTAGTTAAATAATAACTAAACAACCATGTACAGTTTTACTCTGTACTCTGGCACTTCTTATTGATACACTATCAAAGTTGAAGTATTCTAATGTTATTTTCCTAACGGGAAGGCATTACTTTTTAACGTGAGTAAATATTAAAACACCCTAAACTTTCATTCTAAGAATAAAGAGATTTTCCACACAAAAACTGAACAAGGAAACATATTTTGCAGTTTAAAAGAATGAATAGTCTTTACTTACGATTTCAGAAGAAAATACAAAGCTTTCTCTCTGAGGATTGGCAATCAGTTTTTCCCCAACCAGAAATTCTGCAGAGCTGAAGGGAGATGGAGAAAATTTCTAGATCTACCTTCACTGCACCTCTGGCCTCTTATTTATTGAAAAACGGTTTGCCAAGCCTCTCACATGTCAATCATATTACATAGCAGAGCTACCTAGCTAAACATGGTTATAGCTGGCAACTGCCATGACTCTATTCTGAATACCTCACACACAGCTTAGCATCAGGGGGAAAAACATCTGCTTCCCCCCTCCCTTTCTCCTTCTGTGAACACGATAACCCAAACATGATTTGTTATGAAAAACAATAGAAGAGCGCATCAGTGTAGCCAGCTAAAGCATTGTGGTATTATAGTGTGAGCTGGCTAAAAAGCATTATGCTATTGCTGGCTAGCATTTAGCCAGTGGCTTTCAGCGGTGTGTATATAAACAGCTGTCTTTAAGGCCTTGTGGACCTGCGTCCACGGGCGGCAGACTGCTGTCCTACTCCAAGTCGTGACATACTTCGTGACAGTTTATCAAATTTCTGGGACATGTTCTTTTGACATACTTTCATGGGTTTTTTGGCATAATTACCCTGACACGTTGCTAGCTGAAGTGTTTTAGCTTTTACATGAGGTTTTACAGGAAGTGTGTCAGCACTATGTGCCTATATCTTTATCTTATTATTTAAGAACTAAACAGAACTGGGGGGGTAACTTTTGATAAAGGACATTGAGTTCAGCCAGAGTAGCTGCCTAATAAATGTAATTAAATGCTCCTGCTGGTCTTTCCTACAGAGGAGACGACCTGTGGCCAAGGTGGAAATGGGAACCTCCAACCATAATGATGTTGACATGAGCTGGATTCCTCAGGAGACGCTCAATCAGATCAGTAAGTTTTCCCCAGAATTCCTTTATATAACATCTTAATACATTCACAGTTTTAATGATAATGTGATTCCCTGATTGGGAAACTCGTACCATTTACCATACCATACCACTTTATTTATATAGCACTTGTAAAAACAGCCAATGGCTGACCAAAGTGCTGTACAGCGTACA